>JAHZMU010002519.1:0-30751 GCA_027743725.1 Rambutsinella grinnellia | reverse complement strand
TTTAAAACTTTAATGATAGGATGAACAGGTAAAGTCTCCTATAAAAAGGTGGTAATGGCAATTCATTCTCAGTTTATATGAATCTCTTATTACTTTTTCTCTCTCGTTTCTCTCGAAGCCAAAAGACTATGGCTATTTTATCCACCTCTCCATTTTCTCCTCCACCACCGCTCACTCTTCACACCCGTTCAAAACAATGGGTAATGATTTTATGCAAGTCTACACCAACCGGCTAACAATTTCCCTGGCACAAAACCTGGCGAAGCCAACAAAGAAATAAAAGTTATCAGAGGAGGCATTATTATAAGAAGAACAGTAACTAAAGCCATAAAGTTGAATCATTAATGATAGAAAATGGAATGGGAGAGAGAGAATAAGGCATTACACTGCACTTTTATATGCCCGTAAAGGAAGCATTTCTTCACACAGCAACGGAACTTTAAAGGATGACTTTGCTTGAGAATAAGAGAGAATTGAATTTGCATTTTGGTAAACAGTGCACAAGTGGCTGTAAATAAAATGCCTAATGCTATTTAATACTTGGCTTTCATTCCCTTCTGGTTGCTCTCATGAGGATCAAATAGAGTCCTACTAGTTTACTACTTGGACTGAGTTTTTGAACGAGTAAAAAACTTTTTTTTTCAATCAGCTAAGTGCATTTCCATCAGCGTTAATGAGGACAGTTTATAAAGAAAAAAGTGGGGAAGAGCTGTTTATAATGCCGTTGGTAGAATTACCATAAACTGCGAGTAAAAAGGGGCTTATATAGCCCGCAATAATAATCAGAATCAAGGCATAGTAAAGAGAATTGTGCTCTAAAGTCCTCTCGATAAAAAAAATTACTTCTTCTCCCCGCTTATATATACTTCTTGCCTCGATTATAGAATGAGAATTAGTGCTTATGGGAGGGAAAATTTGGAGCAATTTTAGAGCTCGTTTTTAGAATTGCTCTCACGAAGCTAGTGGTAAAATAATAATTATTGTAATGACGAAATTGGGAATATAAGGAAGACCGGCCGGTCTTGTTCTTTTGCAGGTGGTTTCTACTCTGGGACAGGATGAGTTTAATGCTTCTGGGCTTGGTGAAAAATAATATGCTTCTTGCTCGAAAGAGAGAGAGACAATTATGTATGAGCAATTTTATGTTTGGGGACGTTAGCTAATCATAAATATCAGGCAAAGGAGCAATCAAAAGAAACTCTGCGAGAAATTATTATGTGCCATGGTGTATAGACTCGTTTAATAGGTTTTAATGTCAAAATATATCGCCTTATATGTACACCACTAAAATATCCTTACATAACTGATATTTTAACACTACCTTCTTGCAAATATCATATTCCACAATGAACAAGTGGGCAAGTGGCATTTCAGATGTGGATAGATTAATGGATGCGTGAAATAAAGCTTTGATTGTATTAAGCTTGGCACAACAAAACTTTGTGTGTGAGGGGCAACCCCACAAAAAATCTAATTGCTAGCCACCTACTTAAAGCACATTAAAGTTTGGTATTACCGCAATAAATATTTCTTATGCGCTTGCCACTCGTAATATTTAAATCTTTTAAAGAGGATATAAATTTGGATCTTAGTAGATAAATTATTATAAACACACACGCAGAGCATTTAAAGAGAGGGAATGGGTAAAACATTAATGATAATTATTATTATTATGTTCAGAGTTTTTTCCGAAAATATATCTATAATAATGCACATAATGGTTTCGATAATCATTCCAAGTTTAATGACCGTGATTAAGATTTTTGGTGAAAGGGACATGACAAGGCTTATAATAATAGGTTGTGTGGATATACTATTAACTAAAAATATTATAGAAAAGCACACGAGAGCGGCGCACGTACACGGCTATATAGAGTTAAACGGTAATGGAGTATAATCACGGTTAAATATAGTTTTGCAAAATGTTTTTTATAAATTTTACACAGATTTGTTTGCCTGTTCTCCTCTCTCTCCCTGGCTAACCTCACTTGCTATAGATGAACAGCTTTGCTCTCACAATGAGTCCATGTTTTCGCTTCACAATTTGCAATAATGAGGAATAATTCTGTAACGTGTATGATTGTGCACGTAGCAAGCGGAGCATTAGTCATATCTGAATTTATTCTCTCTGTGAAGAGATTAAGCTTCGCCTATGATGATTGAATGGTTGACTGCATGCAGAAAAGTGTTTACGATTATGATGCTAACAGAGATCATATTATACATGTACCATTTTTGCATGTCTGTTTTTCTGAATAATCAAACATTTCATGAGGAAACCTCAGTAGAAAAACCTTAACTGATCTTGATGATGATAAATGGCAGTAACTACATAACAATAGTGTTACTTATAGTGCTTAGGCACGGTGACCGTGCACATCGAGGGAGATCGAACCTGTCACTAAATTATGAGTAAAAACCTTGGATTTTTAGATGACATGAGCCGGCGCTGCTTGATGAGCGTGTGGAAATATGAATTGGCATAGTTTACAGATGTTATACTGATTGGTTCAACCTTACAAGAAATATGCAAAATCATAAGAGATCAAAATTGATATGGTTAATTAGCGGGATATGTAGAGAAGAAAAAAATAAGAAGTGTTTATTGATATTTCTTGGGGACACGTGTGCTCATGTACGTACATCCTGTGACGGCAGTTGGCAGTTTATGCATATGAGATGATAAGTTTAGAAAAAGATTCTTACCTTTATAGACGTTTGAATTCATATCCACATCGACATTCTTTGGTGGAATAATTTCCATAATGTGCATTCCGCTTCTAGGTTCAAGTTGTACTGGCAATACTGGCAGCAAAGATGTGTGATGACAGGGCTGAGATGATCAAGTAGACTGATTTTTTTCTCGGATGTTTTTTTATCGGGTTGAAAGACAAATGTAGTGTTGTACTACTCAACTCTGACTCACTTCATCAGAGGAAATGAGAGCTATTGCTATTTATTCATTTACGTAAATGTTCTTAATTGTATAATTAACTGTTAAAAGTCAGTTATGTCACTTAGACCATCTCTATATATAAAGTTTTCTATATTCCCGTGTGTCCTCTCAACTTTTAATCACACACGACTAGTAGTAGTAGCAAATTATAGAATTTTTCTTCTTCTAGAAACGAGAGAGAAAAGTTTGAGAGAAAACAAGATGAAGTGGCGAAAAATATATAACTCGATCAAGTCTTTCTGAAGAGCTCTCTTTTCTTCAAAATAATAAAACTCTTTCCCTTGTCTTGAGTTGATTTGAAGGAGGTTTGCCGGGTGGTGAGAGAGAGAAAAAAGAAAGAAATGTTTTTGGCAGTTTTCTTCCTCTATATGAAGATCATTAGGAGTGGGTTGAGAGAGAGTTTCTCCAAATGATATTATTGATGAAGGCAAGGTTGACTTATACACAATCGGTAGGAAAGTTGGTGAGACCTCGCCGGCTTTTTTCTCTTCGACTAGCTCAGTGTATATGTGGAAAGTTTAAAGTGATGGCTTTCCTCTCATTGATGACGGTAGCCACGATGATTGAAACTTCTCAACTCTCCCGTTGACTTTTATGTTGCTTTCTTTTCCTCCAGAGGAGAGAAAATTCTATTTCAACTTTTCCCCTAATAAACTTTTCTCTTCTTGTAGGAGAGCAGCTCTCAATCGCCCTTTGTTTTTCCTCCCGTCAAGTTTATATTTTTCCTGGTGACAACACAAACTCCCTCAGATTACTTCGACTTGGCTGGAGAGCACTGAATTGGGAGTGAGTAGAGTGACTGGGGAAGAAGAAGTTCTATCTTTCCAACTTGAGACTATGTGATCCTCTCTCTCTCTCGCAAAGTGTCAAATGAATGATTGTAATTAATGTCCGTAAGTAATGTACTGAAGTTGCTTCCAAACTGACGAGGGTGAGACAATCTCGTAAAAAACTTTATTCTAAATATCTATAAACAGGCTGGTCTTTTCTCTCTTGATGGTACAGTGCGAATCCTTATATTAAACAGTGGACAGAAGTTATAAAGTGTTATTTTGTAGGAGCAAAGAAGAGAGACTTTTTCCGTATCAGTATCAATAAGAGATAAAAAATTATATAGTTTTAATGGCCACACAGTACAGTTTCTTATTCGTTTTGTATCGTACAAAAAGTTTTAAAAACTGCTTCTATCTCTTGCGTTCTTGGTAGCACAGACACACATACAAAAATATACAAGAGTGATGTTGTTTTATCTGCGTGTGTGTCTCTCTTTCCTCTGTCTGTTCGCCTCAGCCTTCAGTTCGCTACTGAGCTCTCCTTCTCCTTTGCTCCTCTACTTTAAACAAAATGCTCTAAACCTCTTGCCTCTACCGCTGTTGCTATGTGGTAAGGGGAAGCTTGTTCATATAAACACCATCAGTTCTCCTTCTCTTTCTCCTCTTGGTTTTCGGTTTGGAGTTCTCCTCTATTATTATTTTTTCCCTTGGATATACTCCCCATTTTATATACATTATATTAGAGTCCGTATGTGTGTGTGCTCTGTTGCTTTTGCTTTAGATATTCCAGAGTTTTTGTTCAGCTTCATGATGTTCATACTACTGATGATGATGATCTAGCAAGTTCTCTCTGTATAGCAACAGACCAATATATATAGTTAGAGAAAGAGTAAAAATGCAACAACATTTTCAACTTGAGTCAGTCTCTCTCTCCTAACAACTTCAATAGGAGATGATGTGGGGAGATATATAGAAACACACGTTACACACTGACTTTACAAAATCTTCGGCTCTAATGCCGGTTTCTCCATGTGTATATATAACCAAGAGCCAGTATAAAACTCTGTTTACATTCTCTCCATATATGAAACGAGTTTTCTTTGTGTACAGTAAATAAAAATCGCTATATTCTTATATCTCTCTCTGGAATACCTAAATACCTTGATTAATACGGAATACGCACATTATACGTGGAGAAGCATGATTATCATGGTCATTATAGGAAAATTGTAGTTTATACTAGAGAGAGAGAGAGACGGGATAGATTAGATTTTTTCTACTCCTTGGTTATTTTCTTTCAGCTCAATGGAAATGGATGGTGGTGAGAGCGAGTGCAATTCTCCATCCCTTTATCCATGGAGAACACAGCGAGACGTCTCTCTGGCCCGTTTTTTATATAATAAAAATATACTTTTTAATAATAATCTCTGTTGGATAGATAAAGTCTTGGATATGTTAATAAAATCCTGTACCGGCATCCCTACCGGTGGAGGAAAAGAGCTATTGCGCTGTAACACTTTTCAAGGCGGATAAAAATGGCGACGTTTCTCTGAGAGAAATTCTCTCTCTCTCACTGCATTTCTATCAAATAATGATGAAATCAGTTGATATCCATAATATTCTAGAGTTCATCTTATCAAGAATGCATTACGAGCTGTGGTTTTTTACTCCCCGCGAGTTAATTTAATATGAGGAAAAAACGTAAGCCAAATTGGGCTTCACTCTCGGATAATCAAATTTGTCCAGTAAAGTCTTATTAATGCCCTGTACCTTTGACACTGCTCTCTAGCCACTCACCTCTGTAGAGAGTTGGAAATATCTGGAATAATAGCTAATAAATACTTAGTTTTCTGACGCTTTTGGGATATAAGAGGAAAAAGTTTTTGGGAAGCTGAGAGGCAGGCAAGTCAAAGTAAAAAGGTTTAATAAAGGGGAAGTCTCTCCCAATGTGGGGAAAAAGTTTGTGATGGAAAGAGTCTGACTTGGTGGAAAGTCTGGAACAAGTACAAGTTATATAATGTGGTAACAGCATTGGAAGTTGATGATGAGGATAATATTATTATTATGATACTAATGGACCTTGGAACCATCACCGCTAACAAAGTCATCCTTGTTTATATAGGGAAATTGTTAGCAAGATATATATAAAAAGTCTAGTCCCCCCTAAGGAGCTGACCTTATAGATAAAATGGGTGCAAATCTCTAAACAAGATTGTTCCAATGAAAGCCTTTGTTGTTAATATGAAGAGTGTGATGTGAATAGGTTTTGTATATGTCTCGTGGTTTTCTCTCTCTCCTAAAGAGTAACTTGTAAGATTTCCTTCATCAGAGAGAGAGAAGCGGAGAAGTTTGTGGAAATCAGAGAGATAAGGGAAAAGTTTTTTTTTTGGTGAATTCGAATTTCTTTTCTTTACAATTTGCGAAAGCCCTCAACATTTAGTATTCGATAAACAATTGCCAATACTGATTATGTTGAGTAAAAGCTTTTCATGGAATGTGTGTGGGAATGGTGAAGCATTAGAAAACATTATTCACTCACTCAAATGAAAACAAAAAAGTTGTAAGTGTTTTTCTCCTCTCCTCTCCAATCGCAATTGAAGTGTAGGGGGACAAAGATCCAATACAAGTTAGTCCACATAACTTATAGAGTTGTGCAAAGATGTGTGTGTTTAGGGATTAGCCTAACTTCCCTTAACTTAATAAGTTCCCAGCTGTTGTACCAAAACAGTTCTCTTTTCCTCTCTGCGGTTTCGTTTTTTATTTCAGAAAATCTAATGAAGTTGGAAAGATGTGTGGCAAAATTTTTTGGCACTCTCTTCCCTCTTTGTACTACACTTTTTTTTGATAAGAGTTAAATAAACGTAAAATAAACTGGAGACAAGCGATGAGAAGCTTCACAAAGGGAAATATGAACTTTGGCAGAGACATTTGCAAAAGGAGAGCTATTGCCACATTTATTTATTCACCTTACTTTTTTTTCTAAACCGTTTAAAATGGTTCGGTATAAAGGGAGAGAGAGAAAAGACGTCATCAGAGGAAAATATAGAGTTCCATGAAGAGACCAGAGAGTTTCGGTTGCGAAATCATGTTGCGTTACTCGGTGGTGACAGGAGTCACGGTTTAAATGTGAAATGAAGGTTACAAATTTATATTTTTTCTATAAGCTTTTGTGCTCGAGCTCATTTTATATAGGTACATACGTTCAATATGACAGTTTCCGTTGAAATCATCAATATCAATTTACCAACTGTATCTCCTTGAAGCATTTTGCATAAAGAAATTCTCAAAAGACATGGTTCATGTAACTGAGAAAAAAATTCATAAAAATGTTTAGAGTAAAAGGACTCGTTTTGCGTTTGGCAATCGTTCCGAATCCTTCTTTGTTTAACTTTTGCTTCCTCCTCTATTGCATCACCTTTCAGTTCACTGGCATGTAGGACATGTCATTCAAGTATTTCATCAAATAACTATTATCAACAACCGTGAGGGATTAAATACATAAATGTTAGTATCTTTTTCTCTCTTTGTTGGAAGGAAAACGTAAAGACGAAAGTATAAAGTTGAGGTATAGCCCAACCTTATTTTTACGATGTGGTGTGGTGTGGTACCCTCTACTCATTAATATTTTTCTTGACGAAACTATCATGTTTCCATTTACAACGTTTAGAAACGTACATTCATTATAATCCCAAGTTTCTATTACATTTCACTTTATTACCTGTCCTATACCTGGTCAATTGACCCTTTTGTCTCTTTGTCCAAGCTAAAGTTATACTTATGACAGCCTTTTTCCAACGAAAGGCCTAGAAAAAACGTTTACGTTTTCCTAAACTCTTCTTCTTTTGACGAAAGTGAGGATAATAAAGGAGCTATATAATTTCCAAGAATCGTCACCTTTTTCTCTCTCTCCTCTTGTTCTCCACTCACAATGAGTCATCATCAGCATCATGAAGAATTGTGTATTATTTTTCTTATCAGAAAGAAAAAACATTTATTTATAGGATAAAGCATATCAGAGAGAATAAAAAGTTACGACTGTGTCCCCAACAATAGCAAATTTTTATGGCAAAAAATAAAAATTGCAGAACTACTCCTCTTCGCCCTTCCTTTGTACTGGAAAAGGTGACATTTTTTTTATCAGGGAAACACTGTTCCAACTTTGGGGCTTTGGTTCTCTGTTATTTGATAAAATTCTAGAGAGTGAAATATTTTTGTCTATTTTTATCAAATACCTGGGTTGGGTCGGGCAGAGAAGAAATGCTATACAGGGCAACAGTTTCTCTCTTCCCAGAGGAGACTCAGCGCGATATGTTATGAATGCGTAAAAAATTCCAAAGATGCCTATCACGGATAAGAGGCTTGGATAAATGACTCTCACCTCGTCGATACATCGATATATCCCCCTTGATATGTTGGGTATCAAATGGGGAGAAATGCTCATTGGAATCCGGCACGAAAACAGCAACAATCCATTCCACACATGGTGATCTACCATTTCCCTATCTGTTGGGTATATACCACTAATAAAATTTGTTCAAGATAAAAAATAATAATACAACCATGTGGGGATGGAAATGGGGAAAGGAAAATTTCTTATTAGATTCAACATTGGATTTCACTGCTTCTCTCTTTCTCTCTTGCATGTCTCCCTCATCCTTTTCCCATTGTGCTGTGGAATTTTTTCCACTCTAATGTCAGTTGTTGAATCTATCTCGCTCCAGTAGTCCACACACCGTTAGTCTAGCTGACAGCGAGAAATTGCAATCCCGGCGCTCGGCTGGAAGAAGGGCTGAATGCATTTCTAAAAGTGGATAGGGATAAATGCGGACACGGAAAAATTGCTTTGGAGCAGCTGTTGTTGTTTTTGTTTGCTTGCCAGTATGGGAAAAGGAGGACTTCAAGCTGGGGATAATGTAACGGTATCTATTTATTTTTTCCGTGGAACCCTACATATGGCAATTTTCGAACCGTTTTCTCTTCCTTCTTCCACTTTGTTCTCTGGCGAAAAAAAATGTAATATTGACTAGTATTTTTGTCGGATTATAGCATTACAATGATATTTCTTTTTTTCTGGAGGAAAATGGTCGTAAAAGTTGCGTTATATTCGTAAATCTATTCCACGTGAGATAGAACTCTTGCGCTTCATCAGTTTCTACAATCACTTTGGTGGAATAAATGTGAGCTGAATTCTCCGAGTTTTCTTATAATAATGGATATTATTAGAGAGAGAGAATTTCTGTAGAGGAAGCCGGTTAATATGCCATTAGGCAGAATTCTATGCATCCGTACAACATCAACCATGAAGAGTGAGGAGTTGAGTAGTGAGAGTCTGCTACGGTCATAAAGTAAACGTTTTAAGCTTCATAGGAAAAGTACTAGTAATATAAACGTTTTTACTTATATGCCCAGTCTCTTCGAGAAGCTTCTGGCAGAGTCAATTTTTTTGAGTGGTGAAAACCATCATATTTTTGCTACCATGATGGATACACATGTAACCAGATACTATTAGTTACACGCAATCCAATGCAATGCACACTTGATTTTGATAGAGTTTCTTGTAGATGAGAAGAGGAAGAGAGAGACTCCTTTCAACTTCCAACTTGCCAACTTCATTTCCATTTCCCAATGTTTGTGGAAGCTAACCATAAACCACTACAGTCAGTTTTGTAACTTGTTCCACCTTCTCTCTCTCTCTCTCTACCCATTTCTGTCTTTACATTAGACAAGCAAATAATATCAAGTCAAGTTATAATGTTTACATTATTCCATCCTATATGGCTTGGGCTCATCTGCTCTCCACTTTACAGTTCACTAGGAGCCAACCTTAATGAAAACATTTCGACAGGGTGGAATGAAATGGCTAATGTATTCCAGGAATAATGGAAACTAACAATTGCCCTAAAAGAAGTTCCAAAAAGCTCTTCCCAATTTCAAATACGATGGTTAGACACTTTGAGAATTGTAAAATGCCTATCTTCATTCTCTCTCACAGGATAATAAAAATAATTATGTTCTTATAGCCAGTTTATGGTTTTCTATTTGGACAGTCCTTCCTACAGCCCAGCCCTGAGTTTAGGATAAAAGGAGAGTAAGAGCGGAAGAGTCAGAGTCATTTCCAAAACATTGTTTGGATTAAGGTTACTCTTCTCTCTGTCGCCGAAAACATAATGATACTATTTAAACCAAGGAAGATGTGAAACAAAAAGGGACTCTTCTTTTTGTTTCCGTCTGTGTAAAAAAATCCTCCTACGTTTCCATTACCAAGCTCGTCCTCACAAAAGTAGTGAGTTTTTACAGCTATTATCCCACTTTTATGTACCTATTACCCTACAATGTTGGCCAAAGTTGGGTTGTGTGAAGTCAGCAAAAATCACCGTCATAATAAAAACGTATAGCTTTTTGTTGCCGATCCCATTCCATTTCATTTTCCACTCTTCTCACTTTTCTCTCTCTCCCCCTCTATATATACCTATCCGCTAACGAAATAGTTTCAATCTGGTATGAAAAAGGAACTCAAGTGTTTCATTACAGAGGAATATAGCTGTTGGCCATCATCATCATTAGGACGGGAGAGAGAAGAGCTAAAAATGATTTACCACCGACGCGGAGAGCCCTCCTTCCCATCACATCAGAGAGCACTTCAGTCATGGAAAATTTTCTCATCTTAAAATAGTAAAGGCTCACATATGCATGTGCATATGATGAATACATTTTAGTAAAGGAAGCAGGTTTACAAGGGCCCTTCTCTAGTGGCAATGCTAGGAAGCCTACAAATTCCTTTTTGTTACGCGAGAGCTATTGAAAAAACGCAGAGCTCATTTCCACTTCATGCGTGTGGAGCCGTGTGCGGTATGATAGGGTAGGGAAAACACGCAAAGCTGAACAAAGCAGTTTTCAATAAAACTTCATCCAGGATCAAAGCAAAATGCGGATTTTTTTACTCCAAGGCTTGACAAGGGACGAAATATAATAAGCATCCAGCTTAACACAAATAAGTTAAAGCTGAGCATAAGAGAAATCAATCACAATCAGCTTAAAATCTCCGCTAATAATACTCTGCGCACAACTACAGACGAGAAACATCTTTTATCCTCGGGACTGAAAACTTGATAAGCTTCAGAGAGAGATGGAGAAGAGAGAGAGAGAGAAAGGTGGAATGAAACGGTCTATTCTATTTTGACAACGTGGAAATGTATACGACAAGCTTTGGCTGTCCTGCTGTCGACTGTTGTCCTAAAACCTAATCCAAAATAAAAGGTGTACGTGTTTACTCAAAAAGGGCTTTTGTTTCAAGGCAAAGTACTCTTCCACTCCTGCTTTTCGCTCCTGCAGCAATTCTACAGAGAAGAAAAACTTTTTAATGTCCCTATTTCTACCTATGGCGTAATCAGAAAAGGAATAAAAATCGTGTTAAAAGTGTACCCTTTCCCTATGATGTAATCCCATCATGTTCACTTCCACTTTTGATGGAAAAGGCCCGTAAATGATAACCGGTTGGGTATAATCAACCGGGATAGTTTTTCTCCTCGTTGTCAATTCTTTTGCGCCTTTATTGCCTCATGAAAAATGTTCAGTGGTTGTGGGATTTTATCTTTAGTACAATTACGAATATTATTATGCTTTTATGGCTCTGCGTATAAAAAAAAGAGCTGGCAATAGCTTGAACAAGAGGGAAGCCCTTTACTGTACACATTTTTATTCCATTTCAGCTTTGCTTCATGCTCCTGCTGCTTTTGCTGCTGAACAAATAATAAAAATCATAAAAATCCACCACCACCATCCGTCTACTATTACACACGGCTGCGTGAAAGCTTCTTTCTTCTTTGCTATGCTGGAATTGTTCTGAGAATATTTTCAAATTTAAATATTATGCAATGTCGGAGTTAAATTGAATTCTTATGGAAGGCATAATACAACCAAGTGGTGGTGGTTCCAAGAGAAATATTAAATTAAAGCTGGAGAAAAAAGAATTTTTTCTTTCTACAAAAAAATACATTATATTTTGTTATTACTTCTCCTTTGTTGACTGTTCCAACAACTGTTTTCATCAGTCCCATTATTGCTCCCATTATTACAGCAACTCCCATTCCATTCTGGTTACGAGTCAGTTGAGCTGGTGTAAATTGTATGGAAATGATGACTTAGAAAGAGAGAGAGAGAGAAATGTTATCACAAAATGTGCATCTCCCGTTTTATATTTGTTCAGCGAAAAAATAAATGTAAAAAAATCATTTTATGTGCTCATACATCCTTTTCTCTCCACATTAGTAAAATTCTCAGGTAAACATTTTTTCAGGAAAGGCATGTCAAACAACAGGAAAAGGTGTTTAGTTTATAGGCCTCCTACTTGACTCGAAAAACAGTGGCAGAAGCTTGACTTTTCTCTGCATATAATTACCAGAGGTCCAAAACAGACGGTGAATGAGCTACGTTTTTTCTAAAATATTCAAAAATATTTTCAACAGCCCAAGTGTCTTCATCCTCTAGAGCTCTGGGAGAGGAAGTCGGACTATTTATGCTTCAACCCATTTAAATTTATACAAAGGGTTACCTTCTGGTAAAGAAATGAAAACAGCTTCATTGCTACTCTCTTGAAAACTGTCCTCTTTGTAATCGTCATGAGCCAATTACTTTAGTTTCAGTGCTTTTAAAAGGTAAAATTATACTTTTGGTAACAATTAGTCGAGGGGTCGTGGTCGATCCCATCATCATTCAGATCATACAACAATCAAGCTATATACTTTTGGCTAGAGAGTATCAAAATGCGAGCAGCTTTGCTATGCATTTAACCAAACAACGTTCAGTTCTTCTCTAATAATCTCCAACACATTTCTACAGATGAAAGGGCAAAAGAGTAGGAGTGCAACGTGCTGAGAAGATCTCTTTGTTTGTACACAGCATAATTTTTCTCTCTCTCTTAAAAGAGAACGAGAAGGAGCAGCAGCTTGTTTCCACTCCAATTGGGGAAACAGCTGACCCATGAATTCCCCTTGTTTCACAGAGGATTCTTCATTGCTTTTAAATTTTTTCGCTTTTCAAATAGATATATTCAAGTTCAGAGGAAAAATGTTTACTACAGTAATTTACATGGGTTTATTACCGGCAGAGTTGTTCCAGCATTTGCTGTGACAGCTGATGACTGTATTCATTAGGAAGAGATGCTAGGCCATTTTTCAATTGACAAAGGAAGAGAGAAGAGAGGTAGCTATGAACGAACGAATCATGCAGAATGGAATACCAAATTTATAACAACAGCACAACTGGAACAATGCATTGCAATCCAACTGTCGATTTTTAAAGGAAGAGTAATGAATGATGCGAAATGGAGGATGGACTATTTTTCCATTTCAATTTTTTACCCATTTTCAGAAAAGACAACAGGAAATCCGTATTTTTTCCTAGTCACATTTTCATTATTTATTTTCTAGCTTTAAAAAAGCTCTTTTGTAATTTCCACTTATTTCAACCTTCTAACTTCATTTTTGCCGATCACGAAAATGGGGAAGCTGAGTCATGATGTTCATCACAGAAAAAAAAACAATAAAAGTATGGATTTCCAAATGGGTGACTTTGAAAGGATGTTGGCGAGCGAGAAGTGAGAAAAAAACTTATGACCAGCAGAATTATAGGGGAAAATAAGTGGAGAAAACGTGCGTAGGAAGAGGCAAAGTAATTTAAGAAAAATGAAAAGTTTCACGAGGCAGTAATGATCCTGTTAATAAATATTTTTAAATGGATCTAACTAAATGGCTACCGCTATCTCTTTGTAGTTCCGTTTGTATGGTCCACTGACTTGATGCGTCAGAAGCACTTTCTTACTCATTGTTTTCTGCATCCGTAAATGCATTTTTAAAAATCTCTGATCATACGATACCCTTTTTTCTGCGTAGTTCGTGAATAACCAAATTACTCCTCGAAAAAGGTAAACTGCAATTTGTTTAAGAAATATCGCTCTTACTCATCATATTACATATATCCTCCTACTATCTCATCATTTTGCCGCTTTCATGCGCATACTGCAAGAGAGCTCATAATTTCCTAAGTAAAAATGTCGTCAATTACTGCCTCTCATTTTCCACATTTATCATCATAACTCATTGCTCTGTGAATAATAACGGGGAGTAAAGTACACACTAATTTTATATTTAAAATGTAGTAAAAATCCATTAGAGTTTCGGCAATACCCTCGTCTTTCGCAAGACTTTGCGAAGACACGAGAGCATTTCGAGCTATAGATGCAGTTTTACTGATAAAATGGAAATTGCTACAAGTCTCCATTAAAAAAGCAATAAAACTCAAAGTGCCATTCTATTTTACGAAAAAAATATGAGAATTCATAGAATAGGGTATAATTTTTTTACATTTGTATAGAAAAAAAGATGAAGGCACATGGTTTGTGTACACGGACGATAAGATATCGTTACTCATGCTTATCGCCAACTCTTATCTTGAACAACGATTTTGCTTGTAAAGCTTCAGGATGTACTACACAACAATGTTATGCGAGCCTCAGTAATTTCTGTGAATCTTGTCTTGCGCCCAATTTCATATTGTGTTTATCATGCATAGCGATATTTTTAATAAGAAGGGAACGTTTTTTTTAAAACTTAATGGTAGTAGTAAACGAAACTTGTTATAACTGTCAAGCTTGGGTAATGCATAAACGAAATGGTTTACGTATTTAAAGCGCGTATATTTTAGGACAATTATAGTTGATAAAGATCCAAAAAAAGAGGATAGTTTACTCTGCAATTTGCAATCATATTGCCGGTTTGAGATGATAAGGGTAATAAAAAAACGTGGATTGAGTGCAATCCAGGTCATAAGTGGATTTGAGTTTTAATGAGTCAAGTGGCAATGGCCTGGCTGATATCTGTCTGGAATGGTCGATGGTCATTTGATGAGTAATGTTGGAGAATAATCCGAAAATGTTTATCTGACGTTATGAATCATGCCATTTTAAGTAACAAGTAACACCTTCTAGACTTTTGCATTACGTTTAAATCGATAAGCATTTCATCATCAAACGATCAAGACGATAAAAATCCTACTCTCGAACTCTCCAAATGAAATGATCTTCTCATAAACCATCTTTTTTCCTCTTGTAAGCTTGTTTTTTCCCATCAATCGAATTCTAATGCTTCCCAAAAGTATAAATAAATGAGCGAAAGCACCGCCCGAAATGTAGCTAAGGCAGTAAAGATTCCTATTTAGATGGTAGATGAGCCGTGAGCCATCACACACCAGTCCTGTTTCCGCAATTTTTATATCGGCATCCACTCTCCGACTCTTGATGATGACGAAGTTGATAGGTTTTCATAGTTTTCATCCCAGGTTTTTTTACTTCACTTCCTTTCTTTCCCTCAATAACAAGAAAAACATTACTGTAATTTCGATTCGTACGAGTGACACGTTTCACCTAAAAGATGGATTGAATTGAAGGACATAAAGGGAGGATGATGAAGTAAAAAAAGTTCTCGTTTTGCAGAGAGAAAGAGGAAAACACATATCATCTCCTTCCATTCCCTCATCATCACATTGGTATCAGCATCCTTTAAGTTTTTCCTCGTTTCCGCACAACTTTACCAGAGTCGCTTCCATGTAGCGTCTTCATGAATAGGTAAAAGTGTGAAGCGGAGTTGCTCTTAAATCGATTTTCATTCAGGTGATGGTATGCTCGTTCCGTAACTATTCTCAGCTTCACAAACCTCTTCCAGTTGGGAGGAAAGACAGTCCATATAATCCACAACTACACAAGACACATATTCAATCGATAGGAAACGTGTACAGCTCTCTCCCACCACCATTTATACTTCGTAGTAAACTGAAAAACGAGAAGTTTCCAACATCTCCTCACATGTAACCCTTTCAGGATCGTCATCAGCAGCAGCCTGGAAAAACGCAATATTTTCTCAAGACTCTAGCAAAAAAAAAGTCCAGAGAGGATGATAGATTATGGAAATATTTGAAGGAAGAGTGGTTAGGGAAGGAGTAGAGAGAGTGGATGTGGGAGTAATAATAGAATAGTTGTTATAAACTTGCTCCTAGCACATCCCACAATAACATTGCCATCCTCTATTATTATTATCTTGATGATTGGACAACTGAAAAAACTTAAAAGTTTATCTTCCCCATCAGCATCCACCAGCTACTGTCAACTTTCAGCCTTTTCCTTCCATCCGCCACTCATCCGAAATAACAAAAGTTGATGGGATGCTAATCCAGAGCTGGTCTGAAGTTTACCGAATTTTTTCGCAACTGCTTCAGGACTTGACTAGTTGACATTAAAGTCTGTTGTAATACACTTCAGTAGTCGAAAGAGTATGAGCACATCCACATCATCATCACTACAACCCTAGAGGCGTCTTTTCCTCTATTATTATGCTCGCCAAAAACTTTTTCTGGTAACTCAAAGAGCTTCACAGATATATCTTGCTGACTTTGCAGTTCAAACAAATGTCTACCTTTTTATTAGACTGGCAGTTTATGCAGAGGAGAGTCTAATCTGATACTTAAAGAAAAAATTGAATCGATGAGAGAAGCTCACTCATAAAAAGGGCTTAGTGTGTGTAGAGAGAAAGAGAAATCGATAAAGGAAAAGACAAAAGAGTCGATAGTCAATATCTACCCTACATGGTATACAGATATGGAATGTACATTTTCAAAACTAACTTTTTCCAGAGACTTTTCTCAACAATGATGATGATTATGTTTCGAACTCATGCTCAATTTTAATAGTCAGTCTCATCTCTCTACCTGATCGTGAGTTTCATCTCATCCCCATTACTTGACAATACACGCCCATAAATGTTTTTAATAATGATAATAAGTTCCTCTTCACAACTCACTGCTTCCTACCCAACAACAGGAGAAATGAAGTGGATGACGGATACAATCTCAGAAATGAGTTCCGAGGAAGTATAACTTCCATTCACAGAGTTTTGAAAAACTTTTCAGAGTCAGAGAGAAGAAGCTCAACTCTTTTCATCCTTTTTTATCATCTCCATGATTATTCATGTTTTTAAAGTTTTTTACATGATGACATGATATTCTTAAGGAGTTTTAGTCAACTACCGAGAATCAGAATTGGATGGGGTGAGTAGTGAGAGGAAGATATTTTGTAAACATATGAATAAAAAGTCATATAAGTATATTATTAAAGAAAGGTTTTGTCAGTCATCTTTTCCTAAACATCTACCTCTAAACACTTATGTTTGCTAGCAATCAGCATAAAGAGGTAGAAAACAACGAGTTCTACTTTTTTCAATAAGGCTCTCGAGTATTTTTAATACTGCTTCCAATATTTTCAAGTTGGTTGGAGCTCTTCTTCCCCCGAAAACAAAAGGGGATTGGAGTGTGTCTCTTTCTCCCTCTCTCTTGTTCTGCTTTGCTGTGAGAAAAAAGTGGAAATTTCTGGTAAAGTCACCCAAAAGACAAGGCTTTTTTCAACACTATTTCAGCTGATGATGGTGACGGTAGTGATGGCTGGAGAGAGGGGACATGGAGGATCCCTTCCAGCATTCATCAACCATCCATGGAGTCACACATTTTTTGTTGAGTTTTCTCTAAAAACGTTTCAGTTCACTGATTGCAAGTTGACAATTTTCTAGCCTCTTTGAAAAAAAAACTTCCAAACAAGGTCTTCAACTTAACTTTTTTCGCTGGATAAGGGTATAACAGTTGTTATATGAGAGTGGAAAAAGTGGAGTGAATTGAACCGTCTAGAGCAAGCCATCCATCCACTTCTTTCCTTTTTTTACAAAAAAAAAAATCACCAACAGCGGCATCACCATCAACTTCATGATGATCATCATCCAACCAATTCCAATTTAACAAAGAGTCCTCTTGTACTCGTTTCCCTGTGCCCTCAAGCTTTTGCATTGGAAATGGAGACAGAGAATAAAGTGGAGACAGTGTAATCTCTTGCTTCACTTTCTTATTGATGCATTACCCAAGTATTATATTTTTTCTTCTTCTTGTGTTTTTACACTAATAAAGGGTATGCTTGCGCATTGAATCCCATTGGAAAGATTAGATTGTAAGCTTTTTATATCCCTGAATGTGCAGTGAGGCAAGAGTAAATTGGAGAAAAAAAAATTCATTTCGTAAAGATTGGATTCATCAACTCAACTCGTTTCAACCATTTTGGGCATGAGCGAAAAAGCTTAGCCACTAAAGTAAATAAATATGTTTACAAGTCAATAATGAGTAGAAAGGAGATGAAGCCGAAGAAGAAGCGAAGCAAGTAAGCGATTCTTTCAAACCTTTTTTCCAGTAAGGGAGCTCAAGAAAGAAGAAGACGATTTTCCAATTTGGAGAGTGGAGGAGAGCCAGAGAAAGAGAGAGGAATAGTAGCTGAATAAAAATGAAGTTTATGCAAGCTCAGCAATAGCAACTCTTGATTCTCTCCTATTCTCTTAGATTCCATCCACACATCATAAACAGGCAATAAGACCCGTGGAGACTTCCCAGTTAATAATATTTCTTGGTTTCGATGCAAATGAGAGAGAAACTCGTAAAAAAACTGATAATATGCATAATGTAATCAGCCAATCACACTCCCACTATATAAAATTATGTATAGAGCTGTAAAATGTGCGATGCGTAAATTTATGTGTGAGCTTTATCAAAGTGATGAAATGGTGGTGGAGGAATGGGAAATCTACAATATTTCCCTTGTTCATATTATTGAGGAATATTGCTTGAATAAAAATGAGGTCGAAGAGACTGGAATATATGGAGTCGTCAAGTAGAGTTTATCAAAGATTTCCAGAAAAGCTATAGTGGCTTTCCTCGAAAATTTTATTAAAGCTCTCTCCCTCTCCACTCAAGTCATATGTAGTGAAGCTCATTTTTTCTTGCGTTTTCCAACCCATTCCTTTGCATTCTCAGAGAGTGCAATATAATATTCCTTTTTTATGCCTTACCCGATCCATCTCTTTCTTTCTCTTGTAGAATGAGAATCTTAAAAAAGCCAACAAGCTCGGCTCTGGAGAGATGTGGAGTATTCATTGATATTCTTGCTGGAAGATAGGCAGATATCAAGTCTATTTATTCTTTATATAAATATATTTCGTGTGGTGATAACAGTATTGCGTGCTTGAGTTGTCTTCTTATGCCTCCTCCAAATTAACTATGTGGAGAGATGAAAATGAAGAAAATAAATTTTATATTAGGAGACACACAAGGAAATCTGTTCCTTGTCTTCCTATTCCGTGAGGAATGGCTTAGGTGATTCTTGGAAGAAGAGGGAAAAGGGGGAGGGGAAATGGAATTAAAAAGTGGGAATGAAATAGGGGAAGTTATATTGGGAGGTTGAGGGAAACTACTCCTCATCAGCATCACCATCATCATCTCATGATCATCATCCTCTTTCCATTCTAATATTTTTGAGTGAGTCAATCTCTGAATATTCAGTCATGAGTAAAACGGTGGAAAAGAAGGGATTTTTAAAGGGAAAATACACACTACTTATCTCCAGTTCAATGAGCTTAATATGCCCATGTCATGTGTGACGATGATAGGCACGGTATTTTACTCCAGCTTTTTATCTTCCTCCACCGATGAGCCGTTGTTGGTGGGGCAAGTGAGAGAAAGATCTCTTCAGCTATACACTTATCCATATGGCGAGGTCGTGAAGGTAATATGGAGCACGGTGTGTGCCTGTGTGAGCAGTGATCTCCGTGGTATTATCATCATCATCGCTATCATCACGAAATGATAATTTGTATTCCACCCATGTCAAACCTTTCCCTATCACGGAGCTAATGGAAAAGTCGTAAAAAAGGTTGACTGGCTCAATATTAAATTAGCTGAAGAGAAGGAGGAGATAGGAAATGGCGAAATCTCTTTTTCAAATTAACTTTTTCAACTCTTCCCCAGAGCTAAAGGGAGGTGAAGGATGAGGAGAAGAAGAGGTTTTGAAATTTAGTAGAAAAGAGTTGACTTAAATACTTCATTCTAATCTACATTTTTTGACATGACATTAGTACTGGAAAAGTCGTAAAAATGGAGGTGAAACAGTTGTCATTACAAAAGACAAGAGATAAAGGGGGAGAAAACTTTTTTATACCATATTGTGACTTGAGGTAGAGAGAGCGAGATGCATTCCAACTTTAAATATTGCATATTAAAAGTAGGTAGAGTGAGACAGGAGTACATCACATTTCACATCACCATATCACTTCCTTTCTTGTTGCCGCTTTTGCTCCGTGTGTTGTTCCTTCTGTCTCGTAATAACTTTTCCTCTGTTTTATATATTTTGACTTTGAGAGTGGAGCTCTTTAGGCATGTGACGAGTTTTAAGAATGCGGACACACGGACGATGAAACACACACTCAGTCAACTCATGTCATGTTGAAGAAGAAAGACGGTTTCTACGCTCTCAAGCCTTCTCCTCTTGTACTTCCTTCCTTTGAGAGCGCTTTTTTCTTCTCTCTCTCACTTCTCTTCTTGAGAGAGTGAGACTAATATAACTTTTTAGGAGCATTAAATGTGACACACGGAGAAAACCTGAATGTGTCTCAGGAGGAAATTACATGCACACACGGAGAGATTTCATGGGCTTCAAGCTGGGAAATTAAAAAATTTCTTGTCTCGCTCTCTCTCTCTCCTTTCTTTCCCTTCCTCCCTCTTCTCTTTTAAGAAATATGCATGTAAATGGGAAAGTAAACGAGTCACTTTTGTCGCTCTGTATTTGAGTAAAATGCGGGGATATTTTTATGTAACGTTTTCTCGTATCGTGTTTTATGCAAGCAGGAAAGACTTTTGTCATATCCTAACGGAAAAGCCATCACATCTGCATTTTTATAAGGAAAAAAACAAAAGGAAAAAGGTGATTTGTGAGAAAACCTAATATTTCGTAAGTGTTGTGGAATTGCATAAATAAGAGGAAAAAGGTAATTTCTGGAAATGGGAAAAATACACGTGTTTTCAGGGAGTGCCAATATATTTATGGGAATGGTTGTTGGGAGCACCGCTTAATTACAAAATCACACAAGAACGTGTGCTTTTTTTCCTCCATGTCATTCCAAACAGGAGATTTACATTAGTCTCCGAACATAAAATACTTCAAGTAATGAGCAAGAATAAAAAAAATTGTCCAGGAAAAAATGAATAGAAATAGGAACCTTTACATAAATAAGTTTAATGTTACGTACTTACGGTATCAACTAGTATGAAGTGGATTTGATAAGAGGTATATGGACGCCTGCAATAACATGGGGCTATTAAAAGCAAACATTTTATAAGTGTCTGGCTCTCTCTCTCTCTCACTCGACTATTGAGAGAGAAAAAATAGTGGTGTCTTGACAAGTTGACATATGAATAAGAGATACTTGATATCGTTTAGAGAGGAGCTGTCGAGACTATTCAGAACTGTGTACTGTCCTTAATGCACCATTCATTTACATAAAAATGTCTTGAGTTTGTATTTACTTTTAGGAAGTTATTGGAGAGAGCTTTAACGAGATAAATCTGTCTGCCATTTCCAAAATGTTGACGGAAGATAATAGGTTCCTGCTTGCTATAAATATTGGCAGTAGCTTCCTAGTTGGGTTAAGGAATGACAATAATGACTTGAGTAATTTTTAATGTATTGGAGGTTACAAAATGAATATTTGATTTTAGTCACAAGATATTTACGATGGAAAAAGAAATAGACCTAACAATTAATTATTCCACGATTAAATTAATAATTTGTTTAACACCGTCAAGCTAACAAAAAGTTCTCAATATCCTTTAACATCTTAAAATTCCAACTAGATTTGTGGTCTGCATCGCTGACTTGCAATTTTTCAATCAGACTTAACTATATATGCTCAACTTCTCATCCCAAGTTCAACTGATCTCATACATCAAACAAAATCTTTCCTCTTCAAGATGAAAAAAAATGTCATGATTCTCTCCAGGAGTCCTAAACTCTCTACTATTTACCTAACTCCACAGCCATCTCATTCTCAATTTTACCTTTTTTATATCTGCTTATCAGACTTTGACTGATTGTTCCTACAGTGAATAGCCATCACACATCAGAGCACACATCAACATCAACACTCCAATTATTTATTTTCATCCAAGTATAAGAGAGAGAGAAAAATCCAACATGACAAAGAACCAACCTGTTCAAGGCATTTTCCATTGACTGTTGAAGAAGGAGGGGGATAAAAGGAAATGAGATCAGTATAAAAAAACTAATTGTGATCTAGCAAAAAAAAGACTTTTGTAAAGCAGATCTGAAACGTGTATAAATGCTCATATCAATATATCAATAGCTTAGAGACTTTAATCTTATCAAAGGCGATTCCATATTGGAATAGAAATATAATTCCAGCTTATAAGAGAGAAAAAGTTCTTTTATCTTGGAGCTTTGCGTATCGCAGTCACGTTATGCAATGTTGTTTCTCCTTATCATCTCCATTCCCACCGTCATCATGACACACTCCACTCCCCGAAAAAAAATGAAGCTCTAGAAAGAGAAGGAGGTGGTCACTAGCCGAGAAATAGATGAGTATAGATAGTTAGCTTAAGTATGGATACAACTAAAATACATAAATCTTAAGAGTGATGTAGGAGGTGTCGAATTTGTTCTCAGATATTTCATATAGTTCAAGTGTGAGAAGAATCATGGGCATATGGACATACAAAGATAATTTTTAGGATGAAGTAGTTTGTGCTTTCCTAGTAGTCTTTTTGTCTTCAACTTTTATCCCTTTTCGGATATTACTTTGGGAAAATAATCTTTTATTAGTTTGGGGATTAGGATGGGAGAATTAGATATTGTATATGACCTGTGTTATAAATAGGTGCTTAATATCAGGTAAGAGAGGGTAAGAGGGTTTGTATTAAAATGGAAATAAAAATGACTTTGTCACAAAAAGTTGATTGGAAAGGTATATTTGTGCTTTTTGTCAGTTCGAAAATGAAATGACAGGAAAAGATTACATATAAGGTTTTAGAGAGAGAGAAGCCATTCAACTGAAAGAAAAATACTTGTCAAATATGTCTCTCATTTGGGGAAATGAACTGTTCTAATAATATGGATTATTATTGGAAATGTAAGCATTATTATTGCTTCACCCAGCTCGGTTATAACTCTCCACGTCAGAGCATTTTATCGATAAGGAAAACAAATGGAGAAAGAGGTGAAGCACAGCAGGAGCTATGTGTGGAAATGGAAGGTAATGCGGAAGTAGTTGTTCCGCCACGTTCTTTGTTTTTCTTTCTGGGAAATGAGTGATGTTACGTGAGCCATGTGGATAGTGAGAAAGGATTGTGTGCAAGGGAAAAAGTAAAATATAAAAAATAATAATTTATTAGTGGATTGCAAAACAAGCTGTTTGTTATTTTCATTTGCACACTTCCTCCGAAAATACATTATGTCATTGCGTGGCGAATAGTTCGTGACCTGGTATTATATAAAATATTAAATGGTTTAAAATGTTCCAAATGTTTAGTGAATTATTTTTAAGCATTTTTACTGTTCTATCAAAGCGAAAATAATTCCTGCAATCTTTCTGTGGTTGGCTGTCACCCAGAGAGAGTAAGTGGGAGACGATAAGGCACCACAATTCTCTCGCTATTTACAATTTGGCTATTTCCGACATTACCTATACGCCACATTAATTCACTTCATGACAATGAGTTAGTGATTCAATGAAGCATTCTTTTTTATATAAATATGCAGCCCACACTAGATTGAAACTTTTCCAAAACTCGTCCAACTGAAACTCCTCTTGATGAACAGTCCATTTCATCAATTCTGAAAGTTGCACACATGGTCTTTGTTAACTTATAGGTTAACATTAGAATTGTTGGGGGTAAGAAAATATAAAGTTATTTTTAAATGTACAGAGCCACAGCCAACAATTAGCAGATTCATTATTTTCTGTAACGCTGTTCCTAGTACTTTATCATCCTCTCTCAATAAATTTCAAAAGCTATTTATAATAATAAGTGAAGCGAGAGAAGAGAAGCAAATAATGTTGGAAGAGATCATGGTTGAAAGTGTAAACTTTATTTTTTGGCTCTAATCATTATTAATCTAGGCAGAGAGCCCAGCAACAACGTCAGACCTCACACCATATTCCCAAATGTAAGCAAATTCCTTTTCTGTTGATTAAACAAATATGGATCGTTTCAGCAAGTACATTAGGAAAAAATATTAATGGTTCTGTCACAAGATCTCCCCTTCTCCCAGCTGAGAAAAGCGGTCATTAAAAGCAGTAAAATGTGCACTTGTTTTGAAGAATGGAAAATTCCAAATGGTATAACTCACGATGCAATTTGAGTATAGTTCATTTCCAACTTATTAAATTACAAGTAATAAAAACTGCTAACACATTGCACATTTCTCTGTACCATCAAGGTTGACACAGTGCAATAAAGATATGCAAGAGTAGATCACTATGAAAATTGAAATGCCGCCCTTGCCTTCATCACCTTTGGAAAAATTCACTCGGTCCAGATGGATATAATGAACGATAAGCTTGTGCAAATATTTTTCTGTTGTGGGAGTAAATAGAATGACATTGACAATGTGAATATTTAATCTCTGATAATTAGTTAATTACTATGAGGTGCATATCGCAGAGTGCAAGTAGTTTATGCATAAAAACATGGAATAATTAACAGCATACTATGAATAGGTGCACATGTGCATCTCTGGTGGTTGTGGTGTTCTGCATGTGACTCCAAACGAAGGTCACCTTAACCTTGCCGACACGCAAGGAGCTAAAACCACAAGTGGATGAAGTTATGGAGAAGGTTTCTTTGTATTTTGCATGTAACTTGGATTATTTAATATCAATCTCGTCCACCTTCCCATTACATAATGTGGAAACTTTTGATTCACAAAAAGTGAGGTTTTCATAAGCCGTTTAGCTTCACTGGGTAAACTTTCTGTTCTAATTACACTGTCCAAAATATTTCTCACGGATGTGGAAGGTGAGTCATGTTTGGATATGATCCCCGTGGGAGTTATGATTCACTCAAGCATCTTAAAAGGAAGGTCAGAGTCTGGGATTGAAAGGTTAAATTGCTAAACAATGTTTCATTCATTGTTATTTAATATCAGATAAAATAAAAATACACACGAGTTTCAACTCGACTTGGTCAAGTGTTTTGATGGCTATAGTTTTTGGCTTTTTGATGGGTGTAAATCACGCTCTTTATGTTATTGACAGCATCACGCCAAAATTCAAGTGTTATGACGGAGCTTTGATCAATTATCAACATCATAACAAAGCACTCCTTTGAAAGAAACCAATCAAAATGAAATTCCTCATATTTTACGTAACTTTGAAGTTTAATATCAGAGTAGTTTCGAATTCAACAATAACTTGTTTTTCTCATGAAACCAAAAAAGTTCCCATAATTATATGGTTGTAAAATATAATAGATTAATCTTGTTCAGAAAATGATAGTTTAAGTGGATTTATCTAGGTTGCAATTTATCACTGGAGAGGAGAGAGGAAATGAAACTTGTTTTTCTGGGGAATTGTGCCAATCATTTTTTCGCTGGAAAACAATGAGCTTCTAACATGTTATTTTAGAGCATCCGGTCATTTTTATACCTGGTTTGTATGACCTTGGAATAAGCGGAGGAGGATTTGGATGTGTTTTTCGTTGGAATTTTTGTTGAATCGGTTTCAAGTAATTGATTCTAATTTTGGGTAATCCATGACTCGAATTAAACAGAATTATGGTTTGTCTTTATCCTAAAACTTCCTGATAAATCAGTGCATTTCTGCACATAAGCTATACTTAATTATATAACTGTTGATTACTTGGATCTGATAGGAAAATGCGTAAGCAGTGACCTGTCAACCTGACAGTTTAAACCAGTTAAATAGTGGCATCTTTCATTCAACCTTTCTCACAGTTCCAATCGATAAAAGAGCATATCAAACACCTTATCACTTTGTAGCTGTATTTTTTGCATAAATGCATTAATATAAGAGGTGCTCATACTCATTTTAATCTCGGTACAAACATCCACTTCGACGAAAACAGATTGTGAATCAACACATATTACGTAATACCATTAGAGTAGCATTTCACTTTAAATTTTATAGTCAAGGACTTCACCTCATCAAAACAATGTTTGCCGACTTGTTTACAAGTGATATATGGCGTATTCGATGCGGAAAATTTTTTAAATAAAGAGGCAAAGTGAGATGCAGACACAAACAAAGTCAAACTGTCATTCTGTAACATTATCGGGCCACACCAGTGATTAGCTATTGAGTTACTAAAAATAAGAATAAAAATGCTCATGTGCACCCGACACTAATGTCCTACTGATAAGAGTATTGCGCCTCTGGAAAGTTTTTTTTTATTTCAGAATAAGAAAGCCAGTATTTCACTACAAGAATCCAGTATGTTCTCTACTATCGTCATCATCATCACTTGAAAAAAAGTTTCAAAGTGAAAAAAGTAGAGCAGGAATGACATGTTACACGCTTCATTCCCATAATGACATAAAAATAGTGATAAGACGCGACAGCTCTCTCTCTCTCTCCCTCCGTGTCTCCCTATGATTATTTGAGTAAAGGAGTAAGAAGAGAGGTCTGGAAATGAATAAATACACACGGTAGTCATTTTACAAGAGAGAAATATCATGTTCATAAAAAATCTTAGTGGAAAAAGTATGTGAAACTCTGATAACACGCCACTTGTGCTTCTTGTGTTACCCAAAGCCACACTAAACACATATAATAATCTCAAGAAGGAGAAAAGTTGTTTCGAGTCGATCTCCTTAAAAAGTCGCGACAGAGTTGGAAGAGTAAAAATGAAAATAAATCCATATGATTATGATGATATTACTGGAAATGGAGGTGCTGGTTTTTCTTTTGGATATTGCTTCAACTTTTTTCTTCTCTGCGCTTCCTTTTCTCTCTATCCACATAACCAGCATCTGCTCACATTGTAAAAAGTTATAGGTACTATTGTGAGAGAAAAAATGTCTGATAATATCATTTCCTTCTGTTTATGTTGATAGGTAAAGTTTGCGACATTCATGTCTCCAAAAGTCTTAATTTATTGGGGGCATTTGGACTGCCACGCAGTCCCTTTAAGGTTATGACCTGGGTTGGTGTATACAGTTGGAAATGTTGATATTGTTATTAATGATAATGGTAATAGGAGAGGGAGAAGGCTGAAATCAGCAGACTTTTATTAAAAATATTGGAAAAGTAACTGAAAATGGGGGAATGCTGGAGGGGGAAATTGGCTCTGTTTTTCTTTCATCCATTTTAGAAAATTGCACAATATCAGGATTGAATTGAGTATCTATTTTTTTCAAACTGATACTTTACTAAAAGACTGTTTATATTTATTCGGGAAATAAATACCAGATTTAAAAAAAAGATGAGGACATTTCGCTCTCCTCCTCGTTGATGAAGACGTTCAAAGTGGCAAACCTCTTTGGCAAGTGATCTTTTTTTGCTGTGTGGCAAAGATAACGATAATTTTATACAAGGCGAAGGAGCAAATGTAATGGAGACAATAAAGAAGGATGAGGCTGCCACTTTCCCCAAGCTTTTGTTCACTTTTCTCCTTGTATAATAAATAATATGGAGATATGATGATGTTATGGCATATTTATTCTTATACTTATTACAATATAATACAATCCTTTCCTACAACATGAATAAAAAGTGGTGGGATAGGAGCGGCCAAAAAATAAATATAAAAAGTCTGCAGTCGACCCGACGGCCTTTGTGGTCCTCTACCTTTCTCCACCACAATCTTATCATTCTTGCTCAGGCTTGCATATTTTCATTGAACAATAAAATTTTCCATGTCATATTCCTCCGCGAACAATAAAAATTTTCTACAATCAATAATCGATTCCGGTTTAGAGTCACCTTATACAAGAATTTTTGCCTGGGTTAAATGCATAAAAATCACTTTTATATGGAAAATGCTGTTTAGAAGACATTCAACATTTTCCAATCTACTATCCAATCCACCTTCTTCCTTTAAAGTCAACACATTTCATTTTTGTCATTTTCTCTCTCAAGCTCCCGGAAAAATATTCAATATTCCCCTACCTCCATAGTCATCATATTATTCTCCCTTTCTCCATGTCAAAAAATGAAACATGATGCATATTATCATTTACCCTATTTCCGAAAAAAAATCCATTCCAAAAAAAACGAACGCATCATGCGACTCTTCTACTACTAGTAATGTGATCTTTTACATTTTTCTCCCTCCATGAGCTCTGTATAGTAGAGTAGTTATAGGTTTCTCTACTTTCCAAAAATTTTCACATTTTTCCACCTCCACCACCACCACTACGATATCCCCATCTAACTCGATTTTCAATTTATCCAACAATATACAATTTCTCTCTCCGTGATCAGAGCCTTTCACTCCTCATCCTTTCTCCTGTTCAAGTCAACAGACCATTAAAGGAGGACAACGGGAGGAAAATCTAGGGAAAATATGCAGACTATGCATGAAATGTATTAACACAGTTGTTCCACCATTGAGTGATGGGAGCATATGCAAAGTTTTTTTGGGGAGTGGAAGCCAGTTAAGAAAACTGCCAGTCATGCAAGCCCTCTCTATAGATTCATTCACCGCTATTGATGAAAAAAGCAACAGTGGCAGAAAACTTTTTTTAAAAAAGAAGGAAACTTAAGCTTGTTTCCTTCTTTCCAAGTCCTGCTAGAGTGACGTGAACGAGCTGGAACAACAGAGATAGATTTTGAATGTCTCTGTCGATCCATATCCCACCATAGTCGTTATGCAAGATTGGCTATATCTTACATATACATTGGTTTTGTTCTGGGTGCCAAGCTTCAGCTCAGCGTCTAATGTGAATGCAGATATTTATGTATCAATATCTGGTCTTGTGATATGAGCAGATACTTTGTTATCATCTTGGCTTTGTTCTCCTCTCCCCATATCATATTATCGTTCCTTTCCCTCCCTTCTTTCCCCACTTAGTTTTCCAGAACAAAAGGAAGCTCAAGCGGAAGATTGCATTGGTCGACGTTTTCTTTTTCTTTCTCTTCTGGGAGCGAGAAGGAGAAAGCTTCGTTTCAAAAAATTTATATAAAGTTTTTGAAGTGTGCATTACACGTTCACTTTCTTTCTCCTTTCCCATCAATATCTTAAAAGAGGAAAGTGAAGCTGGAGCCGGTGTGTATATATATGGTCTACTCTCAGCACAATTTACCAATATCCATTTTATATTACGGCTGTGAAAATTGCGGCAAGAGGCAGTATCGTTCCCCTTTTATTTCATCCATTCCCATTTTCCCTTGCTCAAGGAGAAAGTCTTTAGTCGCTCCAATCCCGTTTTCTCCTCTCCTCGCTTGTTTAGCAACTTCAGAAGAGATAGATATACGCGATGGAAAATAAGTAATTGGAAGGGCTTTTTGCATAAAAGAATAAATTTACATTTTATTCGCATCCATAAACTTTTCCCGTCTCTCGATTGAAATGAATATGACGTGTCTTATCTCTCTCTCTCTTCCCTTTCTCTTGCTTCTCTTGTTCCATTTCCTTGTTGATTTTTCCTTTCATGAGATATCCAACATAAGATATCTCTTGAAAAAAGGATATTGGAAAAAGAGAAAAAGCAGAGCCGAATATCACCCAATCCAATAAATGATATGACATTTACATAGATAAGGTAAAAGAAACAAAAACAATATCTTGTCTCAACATCCCCGAAATTCGGTTCTGTGAAAAACATCTGTTTTCTGTCAATTAGACATCTACCTCGTAAAAATAAATATTTGAGGAGATGAGGGTGAAAAGTACGTTATCCTTTTCAATCGTTTCATTTAACTTTCATCGAGCCCGGAATGACTATCGGTCATGGAACTTGGTTGCTTGAAGCTCGAAGAAAGTGGATAGTGTGCGAGTGTCATGCATGAAGGATTTTTTTCTCTCCTTTCTGGTTGGCTCGTAGCCCAACGAGAAAAACACCAGGAGTGTTCATCCACTTGACATTCCTACAGGGGAAGATTTTTTCACACAGTCGACGTTCTCCTTCAATTAATATAAGATATGGAGAAGGGGGAAAACGAAATAATAGATGAAATATTAGCGTGTGCATTACTTTCACTCTAAACTTAAGAGGATGAAGCGATATGAAAAACTCCTCAAGCTAATGGAATACACTTAGAGAGAGAAAAGGTAGTCGAGTTAAAAGTATGCGTGTAACAATTCCACTGGCGTGCATTACACAACCGGGATACGAGACAGTAATAGCTAGAACCAATTTCTTTTTAAATGAAGGGCTGTTTTTAAATGGAAACAAAAATTGTGCTGATGGTTTCGAGGCGGAATGCTAATATTTTTGTGTAATGAAAGCAAACAGGTACAAGCTGAATGGTAAGCTTTCCTTCTGATTGCTGTGATGATATTAGGCTATATGGCTGGTTATGGAGGAAGAAAAGCGGGATGGGAAATGGGTGCCGTGAATATTTCATGAAAGGAGACGTGACGTGATGAGATAGCAAGCGGACTGGTTAATAGAGCTAAAGGTCTATTGTCTTTTGCATATGAATGAATAATCCCATTTCTTTAACTGCAGAAAGCTTTTTAGCCAGAGAAGTTCTTGTCGTTCCCATTAAGCCAGAGAGGGAAGAAAATTGGAGAGAAGCAATCTAATATTAAATCGTAAATGCAAAGAGCTCGAAATAGTTGTAGCTTTACTGTTATTACCCGTAACAGGTTAGCCACGAGGGGTAAATAAGTTTTGTCTTGGGCAAAGCAGAGAAGTAAAAGAATAGATGGGATTGCTTGAATGGAATTAGAGGAGTGGGATTAAATGGAAGGGTAAAGATCACCAGATTAAAGTTAGCTTTGGGATGCAAAATTTTAACGAAATTGTATGAATTTAAGATTTAGCGTCATTTATTAAAAATATCAACATTTTTACAGGTGCCCTCAATTAAATAAGGCCGTTTCCTACCAATTTGCGAGTTGCTTCAAATTAGCTGAAAATTTCCAGGATTATAGATCTTAATGTGCTGGTCACGAATCTGTAACTTTTAGC
>JAHZMU010002518.1:0-40874 GCA_027743725.1 Rambutsinella grinnellia | reverse complement strand
TTTCCACTGACTCTGCCGAACGCTTATCACCACCATCTTCGTCTTTCTATTCAAAAAGAAGCTGGATAAACATTTTTTCTAAATTTTTAGCATATTCTATAATTTTTAAATCTTACTTGCCCCTTCGTGAGTATTATAAATGCTATTACCAAATATAGAAAAATTAAACACCTCATTTCTCCTTTGCTGAAGGACACATTAACTTTATATAAATAATTTTTTTTCGATCGAATTTCTGTAAATGGCAAAACAGTTAAAAAGTTATGGGTTTTGAGAAATATTAATAAAAATCTGGGCCCGTAGTGGAAATGCTTTATGAGATGAGTCATCGTCAAAGAGTATACTTTTGCATCGTAATATGAGCTTTAGGACATATTTTAGTTGTTTTGGATTATTTAAAATCGGATTTCTGAATATACAATTCAATCAATCGGGAATCTAAGTCGAAACAAATCCTTAATTTTATATCCACTAACTAAAAACTAACGACATTGTTGCAAACTGGCACCTTTCTGATGCAAACTATGTAATTTACACGAGGCTTAAATTGTAAAAAGTAAAATACAAGAGGAGTAAAATTGCATTACCAAGGAAAATACTTTTATGTAATTGCTTATAGTCCCGCTTAAAATGTAATTGAATACAGTCAGTCGAATATCAAATTACATTTCTTGTTCAACAAAATGCATTTTGTCACTACTAAACTATATTTTATTCGCCAGCAAAAGCATTTTTTACTTTAAACATTTTATGAAAATACATCCGAGCAGCCTCATTTTACATTTCTAACAGCTCCAAGCATATCAGTATTCATTTCGAGCATAGGCTAAATGCATTTGATGCTAGCAACAGCTCAATAAATTACATTTCATAGGAACAAAAATGTATTTTAACTCTTGTGTAAAAGTAAGAAGTACATTTTCTTCAGAGTAAAATGTATTTTCCTACCAGAGAAAAAGCCTTTTTTGCTTTCATGCTCACGGTTGCTGGTTAAAGACATAATGTTGTTATCAGAGTCGCACGTTATTGTGGAATGCGAATGGTTAATGAATTTTAAACTTGCGTTTTAATTGTTCCTTCTTCCAGCATATGCAATTTCTTGTTTTATTTTTTCGTTTTTAATTTAAACTTTTTTTCAGCTTGTATCTAATTTCCGATCTGTAAATTAAAGTTATATTAGATACTCTTATGATATTATGAATAAGTACAACTCTGTATTTTGCCAAAGGTCGCACACGCGCATTTCAATGATCCGTGCTTCATCAACATTGAACTTTAATATTTCAAAAGTGACATGATAATAAGATTTCCTCATTTTAATTCATGAGCACCATTCCATCTTTAATGGAATACTCATAGAAGTTTCACACGTTTATTATTAGTAGGGCATTGTAAAAGTTTGATTTAAAGATGACATATTTATGTCATGATTTCCATTGACATTGTTTAGTTTTCAAGCTTTTTAACAACTTCAGCTTCCAAATTTAGGTCACTGGCAAACCGCGTAGGTATAAAAGAGCCTAAGAATGTCGAAATCAATTATCTATACTTTTACTATTGTGAAACAACTACTGGAAATCTAACGAAATGGCAAATTCAACTTTCATCTTCACTTTAGCTTTAGCATGTGCGTGTCTCTTCGTCATCTCTATGACTTCGGTTGAGGTAAGTTTCTAATAAACCGTGTCAAACTATTCCCGTAAATATAATTACCTGTTCTTGTAAACTTTGAACATTTTTTAAAACAATTTAGGGTCAGGCTGATGTAAAATGCAGAGTCAAGGGAGAAGGGTGCGGTCCTTGTGATGAAAACGGATGTAAATGTGGCAACAGCACAAAATGTTGCTGTTCTGGAAAATGTAACAACAATAATGGTACTTGGGGACTTTGTGCTTAGAAACAATTTCATTTCATAACTAATTTCATTTTTGAATGCCGGAATAAGTTAAAAAAAATAAATTAAACTAAATTATAAAACATATTAGTTTAAATTATAAGAACGTAATAAAACCATGAGAATCATCTGTAAAAATTCATTGGGTGGATGAATCAAGTCATTTGACTCAAGTGTATCTATTTGTGCTAATCGTTTTAATGACGATCAAACTTCCATTAAAACAGGTTTTCATTTTTTGCCGTTTGCAAACGTCATGAAATATTCGCAAAAATAATAGATTGCATATTATATTTTTACCTGGAGGGTCTTTGATCTCTTATTCTATGAAGTCAGATTGAAACGCATAAATCATAACCTGGAAAAGATGGATCATTCTATCAAGGATAACCAGCCCAGCTTAAAACAACTTGACAAGTGCCAATTACTATGTGATCACTCTCCAGCTATCATATCAATTATTCCATGCAAATTGCACTGCTGACCAAATTCTGCTGGATATTTCTTGTGGCATTTGCAAAGCCTCATACACAATTGCGCAAAATCAGATTCATTTTGACTTTGAAGTCAGCAAGAAGAGACGACATTGTCCAGAAGCAGAAATATGGGAAGAAATATATTACTTTTTATCATTTTGTGTATTCTCGGTATGAAAAAATTTTAGCAACGAATTTGTAGTTTAAAATCTAAATTTTAATTAAATTCTTAAAGGATACATAAATTGCCAGGAATCGGGTTCAGCCGAAGAAGAGGAAGAATCCAAGCCATGTCTCTTTCTCCCATGGAATTTCAATAATACTTTATGTCCCAACGGGACCCAAGAACTTTATCATGAAGATGATGGAGAACAATCAACACGAATGTGTTGTAACGTGAAGCATGAAGATTGTGAGTAACGAATAACTTACTAGTCAAAATTGGGTTATTTTTTGACAACAAAACATTTGCAATTTTAGACGGCGACAGTTGGAAAAACCATCCATACAACTGCCGCACAACTCATTGCTCTGACGCCACAAGTCTTTGCTCCACACTTGACCCCCGCTACGTCAACAACGGTACAGTCCTCCTCTTATACGACGAAATAGTTCGAGAGTCATGCGCCTCCGGCTCCATAGCAATCTGCTGTGTACTTAACTCAACCCAAGGCCTTCTTGCTACAACATTGGGGGCAGAAGCAAACGAGTTTCCACACCAAGCACGTCTCAAACTAGCCTCCGGTTCTAGTTGTGGGGCTACAATTTACAATAAAAACTTTGTCATTTCCGCCTCCCATTGTTTTGTAAATACCGAAACTGGAAAACTTGAGCCAACTGAAGGCGCGTCAATTCTAATCGGAACTAATATTGGAGAAGCGGATGCGAACGAGTTTAAATATAATATTAAACGTTTCATCCCCCATCCACAGTATAGCCGGCTAGAAGGTCACCCTGAAAGAGATGAGGATGCTCCAAGATGGTTTAATGATATTGGATTGATTGAGATAGATTCAGAAATCAAATTTGGGGATAAGGTCAAGTCAATACCAATTGCGCCGAAAGGATTCAATCCATTAAGTAAGAATTAATTAGTCAGTTCCAAATATAAAATAAAACTAATCTTTAAATATTTTTAGAATACGCAAACACAACCGTTATAGTTGGCTGGGGAACCACGGACACTTTGGAGGTTTCTGATCACCTCCAAAAATCAAACTTTATTATTAGGAATGACAAACTCTGTTTTAACAACAACTCTGAGAATGCTCCACACCCAGATATGCACGGAATGGAGCAACAGCTTTTATGCGTTGGAGGAATTTTGGAGGGCGTTTGGAGTCCAACAGCAGGCGGGGGTGATTCAGGTGGCCCAGCTATTTGTCGGGGGTTAGATGACCAACCGCTTTTATGCGGCGTGACATCATTTGGCGGTTGGGATGATGAATGCAGAAAGAACAACGACGAGGCAAACTGTCCTCCAAGTGTCTACGCAGAAGTTTCATATTTCAACGATTGGATTAAGAAGAATGCGGGGTGGCAAGATCCAAAGACATTTTATCAGCCTTGTCTGTATGGGGAAGAGTTGAAAGCAAAAGAATACGAGCATCAAGTCAAGATTACAAGTAAGGATGGAAGAAGTTGTGGAGGGACACTTATCAAACCGGATATTATTGTTAGTGCAGGGCAATGCGTAAATGGAAGTGGAATAAATGATTTAAAAGTTGAAAAAGGAGGAAATGCTTATCAAGTCAAAAGCTACAAAATATTGGATGGATTTGCTATGAGCTTCCCAGAGAAAAAGGTGGATATTGGAAAGCAAGGGAATAGAGTTCTGATCAGAGATAACTACTATAAGAATGACTTAGCCGTTATTAAATTGCTGAACGGGACTAATGTAGATGCAAAATCGTTGCCGAGGTTGCCTGACAAGAATGATTCGAATTGGGATGTTGGGATGGAATACAGCTTTTTGAGAAACACTAGCAATGACATAATGAGACGGAGAGAATTCAAATTTATCAGTAATGAAAAGTGTCAAAGGAGAATGGATAGGATGAAAAGAGGCGGAATGAATATTACAGTTGATGAAAATATTTTGTGTGGAGTTGAGAATTATTCTGGAGGTAGTTTATGCGATAGGGAATTAGGTGGAGGGGTGATTTGCAAAGGGAGAGGTGGAGACGAAGTGTTGTGTGCTGTCCAGAATTTTAGGCTTTGTGAATTCTCAATTCCAAATGCCTTTCTTGACTTGAAATTGTTTGAGGGGTGGGTAAAGCAAGTTAGTAAAGGGATGTAAATTTTATAACTGTTTTCTATGCATTTTGAATTTGAATTAAAGGGTACAATTTTTATTGCAAACATGGCTAATTTTCTTTTCCTGACATAATCAATAATAAACTTGTACAAATGGTTTTTAATAAATATTTTTAAGATATACGCTTTTTCAAGGTCATAATCACATCAAACAACCAGTATCTCATCTTTACGTTATAAAGCGATTGTTATAAAGACTTAAGCTAAACAGTTTTAGTTTATCTAGTTCTATGAAAACTGCATTTTGTGTAGCTTTTGCATTATTTGCATTGAAAGATTTCAGAAAAGCGATAGCTTTTTAATTGTACAAATATAACAAGCCATTTGAATTCGCATGTAGGCTTGCATTGATTAGCGAACTCGAAACATGATAATGATAGTACCTCTACGTAATGCAGGTTAGTGTTAAAGCAAATTACAAATATGCTTTGTATATATATTTAGCTTATACAATACATTTTACGTTAAAGATGACATTTGCATTTCCTTTGTCTCTTTCTCTTATTTTTTGCTTGCATGGTCCATGCAGCATGGATGAATAATGATATAGCCTACATGGAATGTTACGGCTCTTGATGCTCGTTTTCCCTCCAGAACTAATCCCCCGCTTTTAATAATGCGTAATATCCATGCCCATTAAACCTGGTTTTGATTAAAACAATCTGCAGTGGTTAATCTGCAATGGAAGTGCAGTGAACTGCTTGCTTTGTCCATAAAAAATATCGTATTTGAGAAATATTAATTTAAAGAATTTCAAGTTTAACAATGGAATATGTTAAAAATCTTAAGGATGGCAGCGGAAATAAAGAAGGTAAAAACATCAATATAATTCCAGCTTTTTTATTAATAATGTTTTTTACAGATAGCGAGGAAGAAAATGATTCAAGTGGGATTCTGGCACTGAGCAAACTTGTCCTTGATATGCAAGGCGCCCATAAATCATGTTCTGGAAGCAGTTCAGAATTACGATTCTATCCCATCCGAAATTATAAAAATCTAATCATCATCACTGTCGATGCTACTCCATCCAGGGCTGGGGGATTGCTAATCCTGCCCCAACAACGCCTCATTTACTATTATTCCATATATTGGTCACACGTGTTCGACTTTAGAAAATCCTCCTCAGAGTCGGACAAATTCGAAATGATCAACGCTTTTTTGGCCATGGAAATTTTTGAAGATTATATTTCTCTCTACAGGCACTTCTTTCCTAATGATCGGTTAGTTATCAAGACAGATAACGATTTTTTCACCAATTTTGATGCCCCAACTGTACCTAATAGAAAGAAGAAAAAGAAAGAAATCTTTAAAATGACAAATGAAAAACTGAAAAAGAAAAGGATTTTCGAAATGGCAAATGAAAAACTGAAAACTGAACCCTTTGAAGGTTGCTGGACGCACGCCGCCAAGTCCTACGATGATGAAATGAAGATGGCCGATAAACTTTCAAGAAAAAACTACACGAGTACGGATGAATTACCGAATATTCGTACATATTCTTCAGAGCCTTTCTGGCAAGGCTATGGTGCAGTTAATGTGTCGTGGCTGCACTGTTCTAAGCTTCATTTTTTAAAAACAAAAATTAACCATCTTTTGTAATAAAATACATTATGAATTGTGTTAATTTCAATTGTGCGGTTATGATACTTTACGTACAAATCATATTTGACTGATACCAATGTATTAAAAATAGGTTGTAATAAACGTGCAATTAAAACCTCCAACCGCAACCCCTAATTATTTAATCAATCAACATGGATAATATGCCGATTTGCACAGGAAATTGATTCATTTGCTTGTTTTGACATTATTGTAATTCGTAATTGGGATCTTCAGAGTGGCGCTATAATTCTCATTTTTAAAGAGTAAAAAGGTAAAAGCAGACAGTTTGCTTGTCCACGTTTGGTTCAGTTGGGCATGTATGCTGCGCTTTTTCTTTCCAAGGTCAATATTATACTGAAATGTCAGACGTCAGACGTTAATCTTTCATCCTTGCTTATAAACCGAATTAGTAGCATCTGTTCAGCAAAACCTAGCCTAAATAGATGTCTATTTCCGACATTTGTTAATATTAAATGCAATAAAAATTACGACTATGTCAGAATTACACGCGGAAACCATTCTTCCGGAATTGGTAAGTTCTCTTTTAAAAACGTAAAGGCTAAAAATTAATAAAATATTTGGGGGTTGTGACACAAATTAAATTAAGGCTTGGGAAGCAATACTTGATAAACTGACGGACACAAGTGATATACTTAACTCGAGTAAAACCTGCACATTATTTCATCGACTACTTGATCCACCAACATGCTTATTTTTGCAGGTAAGCAATTTCTCCTACTTTAAATAAATAAATTGGATCTAATTTAAACATATTTTTAGATATTCCCACAGTGGGAATCCCACTAATATTCAATTACCTTGACAACTCGACAAAATTGCAGTGTCGCTTTTTATCCAAAAAGTGCAATTTAATTGTGGACAACTACATCGCAGACTTATCAACCCAAAAGTATTTTGGCGACCAACCAACTTTAAGCCTTTCTTCTCCATACTATTTCCACAACTTTTATGATCCAAAACTGCATTCATTTATGCAAAAGATGAGCTCTCGCAATTCAAGCCGAAGCCCTTTCATTGGAAAAACTGTCATTATTAAGTTTCACCTTGGAAGTCATGTAGAAATAGATCTCTTATCAAAAATCTACCCTTTCCTTGAAGAATTTGGGAGACATATTCGTACATTCGTACTAGAGCTATTTAATACCTATGAAGTTTCTAATATGTCGCTTCAAGTGCTTCAATTTACTTGCAGGGAAATATGGGAGTTAATGCCCAACCTTAAAAACGTAATAGTTTTTGACCGTGATGGACCCCCTTACTTAGAACACTACATACAGAAAACAAATCAACTCCAACTTAATTTGGAGAAGCTTAGCTTTTGTTGTGCATCAGACACACTTGCATATTCCTTAGACATTGTTCCTTGCAACACTAATTGCATTCAACATCTAAAGTTGAATCCATCTCCTGAAGGATACCTAACAGCTTTCAGAGAATGGCCAGAATCAGGCCCGTACTGCGGTTTGTCCCGGCCTAGTGAATTTTTTTCCAGTGTGTCCCATTTTACTTACATCTTTCATTAGTTCACTCTTATGCGCGAAGCGCCGATAATTTTATAATTATGCACTCTTAAATGTGTCATTTTTTACTATTTTCTACTTTCTTAAGGTTGTGATTTCTACATTTCCTTATTATTTTCTCGTTATTCCCCGGCCCCTCCCTTCCCCGGCCTCGTATTTTTCACTATCTAGCACTACCCTCAGTACGGCCCTGGCCAGAATTACGCGAGCTCGACATAACTTTCAGAATTGGAGATTGTCGCACTGTTTGGCAACCAACGGAGAATCCTGTTTGCTTATCGTTGTTACAATTACGAGCTCCAAATTTGCAAAAAATATCTGTAGATTTTAAAGAAGAGAGTTGGAATAGTTCGAGTCGGGATGTATATTTGAATTATGTAAAAGAGCAGTATTTGGAGCTCTTGGAAATCTTACAGAGTGTGACCATTTGTTTAAAAAAGATTGAAACTATTCGCTTCTATAGAAAATTTAAGTTTGGCTAATTTGCATGGCACGGCCTTTACGATGGTTTTACGCCCGATATTAAATTTCCAAACATTAAATATTTGGAGGCAGAACTTAGGAATGCAAATAAACTACTTTTTATGAAAAGATGGGGTGAATTCTTCTCACATTTTCAGAATGCAGAGAAGGTCCATCTTTCCAATGACTTTCCGGATGATACGGAAAACAATGGTAAAATAAGATGTTTATGTTGTGAAAACAACAGAGAACGTAATGAAAAGTGTTGTAAGGCGGCTTGTGATGCAAAGATTTGGGAAGTTCTTCCAAAATTAAAGAGGTTGACGATTGACAAAAATATTTACACGCGAAAAGGCTTAAAAAGAAAGTTTTCTAGATTGAAATCGATCTGGTTTTGTGCTTGTAAATGAGCTGGTTTGTAAATAAACTTATTTTGTGCTGCAAATTTTCTAGAGCCATTAAAATACTTTATTTATCTTCATGCTAATTTTCAAAAGAAGTACGAAATTTGGATAGCTTTAAAATTTATCAAACAAGTCATTAGAATCGCATTTCCTTGCATTTTTCCTTTAATGCATTCTACAAGAGCAAGAATTGTATCAATTAAGGACACTCTTCACTTCTTTCTTAGGCGAGTAAGGCGAGCGTGACAGGAAATGTTTTATGACACCCGATAATGGACGCATGTAGAGAAAAGGGATTAGTAGAGCTGCACATGTGTCACAAAATTTTAATGGTGAATAATTGCGATTCTGTGTAGATGCAAACTAGCGTAATTTGTAATTAGGAAAAAATTACTCGATTTTATTACATTTCACAATTTTCTAAATCCGCCCGCTTCTCTTTCTCAAACAACAAGATTATACAGCTTTTGTTTATTTACTTTTATGCCGAATTAACTTTATATGCCATTCAATTCCAAATGGTGAAACAAGCTGTTATACAATTCTAGAGGAATTGCGTCATTTAGATTTTGGGAGTGAGATTTACAAGTTTAGATAAAACTTATTTCGTAGTTGCTCCTATTCAGTCATATCTAAAGAGGAACTGTATATTTCTGTATTTGGTGTTTTCACATTTTTCTTCCACTGTCTTCTTCCGGTTCACCCGCTACTTTTATGAAAAGGTACAAATTTCTAATTTTCTAAAACAGTTATTTAATAATTTGCAAATTATCTAATTAAATAATTGCACATAAACGGAACAATAAGCGATATAAAAAGCTACCCACCCACGCTATTGTCCTCCAATCAAACAATACTAACAACTAAACGGCGTGCCATTGCAGGCCTCTTTGAACGATGTATAGAAAGACTATTTATCTTTTCTTCTTTAAGTGCAGAGATAGCTGACAGGCTTACAGCAAATGGGACTTGTTTCTTGTTTCACTTGAAAAGCTTTTCTCATTTTGCTGATAATCTGAAATCTCATCATTCATTCTCACAAGCTCTATCAAAGTGTGCCGTGTCATCCACCACAAAGCAACAACTGCATCTTTTGATTACGCACAAAAAGGCAATTGCTATTCGATATTTTACTCAAAAGCATTTCTGTACTCCTGCAAATTGCAGGCTGCAATTCGAGAGTAAAATGACATATTTATATTTTAGCACTTTCCACCCTCTTCTACCTTTTGCTCACCATTAACTTATCACAACAAGCGAAAAGCCACACAAACCACTGCCAATTTTACTTGGCCAAGTAATCATCATTTGACATTAAAAACGAAGAAAAATTACTCTCGTCTTTAGTCTCATTTTGTTGTTGTGAGATTTCATACTCGTTGCCATTGCATCTAGACGCAAGAGTTTAGTCAAGTGGAAAGTGATGGTGAAGAGTTTTATTAGCACGCAATCACTAGCACGAATAGAAGAATAAAATTGTGACATTTCTTGCAGACTTTTTTATGTAAACGCATGTGAGTAATAGCAACAATCAATAGCTATTTAAGCTGTGGGAATATTAGTACCGGCTATTATTTTTTAGTTGAAGTGCAAATGTAAAATAAAAAGGTGATTTAGCTTGTTGGGTTATAAGGATGAGTGCAATAGGGCTAAAAATTTTCTATTGTCTTGCGGAATTGCAAGGATGATGTTGTAAAGAGCTTTTGCTCTTGAACTGAAGACAAAGAAATGAGTCGTTTTATTATTTTGTGGTTCGGCTTTGTGAGGTTTAGATAAGAAAGTTTTAGAGATAAAAGTGACGTCAAGTTTCAAATTGTGAATTTGAAAACTGATAGTAAAGAGTATTAAAACCTTAGAGCTGCTGTCTGCCGACGGTGACATTTCTGTTAAAATAGTCAACTTGTGAGTTTGATTCATTTTGAGTTCTTAAAATTATTGAGAAATCTGTTTTCAGTTGATTATCCGTGTGACCCACGTGTAGTTTCTAATCGCAAAGTTTCTTAAAAAATATATTATGCTAATTATGCAAATATGAAAGTGATATGAATGCGTACAAGCATAAAATAAAAAAGTTTCCTGTGCGAATTGTGAGATTTCCTTTGCTAGAAGCTTTGCTTTTTGAAAACGAGTCCCGTTCGGAAACGCCTATCGCGCACGCAACCCATCAACTTTCAAATTTCTAGCAACTCCGCTTTAAATTATAAGCATTTTCTGTTACATGTCAATAGAAATTATTTGATAATTTCTCAATTATTGTTCATATAGTGAAAAGGTTTTGATAAATTATTATTGTAATGCAACATTGCATTTAACAGTTAATTTCTGACAATGAAAAATCATGCTCGTAATTATCTTGTAACTTTTAGGATGCAACTGAATTGCAGCTAATTATTTGCCTAATTACCTCTGAGGTGAAGTACCTTTGAAATGAATTGATCTCATAACGAAAATCCCAGCAATTCCATATTACACAAGATGGTTCGAATAATTTTGAATCTAAACGGAATAAAATGTGGCCAGTTATTTTTTACACTTCAATCAATCCTTGTTTTCCTAACACTTTGCGAGAGAACCTCAGCTTTTGATAAAGACTACCTGGATTTACACCCAATAACGGAATCAATCAAGGCCATGCTTGATGAAGGGCTGCATAATCACGAGATCATTAACAATGTTAAGCTTGAGTTGAGCTTAAACCGTGTCAAATCCCTAATTGGGAAAATGTATGATGGCGGAGAGCTAACGGATGAAGAAGTTTCAAAGTTAAAGTCTGGCGAAATTCATGACGATGATCAAGAGCTCATTAAGATCTTGGAAGGGTTTGGGATCCAAGTGGAAACTATGAACTCAACTCGGTATGTAGAAGTTGAAGAAGATACGGAAGGAATTACAGAAGAGGAAGGAATAGAAGGAGTGAAAAATCCCAGTTTTAAAGATGATGCGACTGCAAACAAAGCCAAACCTGATTATGCATATTCGCCATATGACCAATTTAAATTAGTTTTTGCAGAAGAATCAATTTACAAGCCGTTAAAAAGGTATATGAGGAAGTCTGAAGAGAGGCTAAATATTTTGAGGAGGTAAATTTAAAATTAAGATTAAATGCTTAAGCTAAAATTTCATACTTTAATGGCCAATTTCCCACATAGTTACCTAACTGATTATGAAGAGTCATCTAAAGTTGTTACTAGTCGACTAAAGCCACAAACAGAGTTTGAGGAAAGAGCCGAAGCTGTTGTTTCAAATCCTCTGAGTTCGTACAGAATGATTAGGCGTTTCGCTTTCAAGTTACCAGAGCTCTGGGATATGATCGGGGAAGATTTGGAGGAAGGTATTTAAAAGTAAACACTTTTAGGGTAAATTGACTTGTACCAAATTGCTCCATTTTTTACTCTAGAACTTTGGAATGACATTTCCCAAATTAAATTTGAATACCAGCCTCCAAATGATCAAGACTGGAAGGAATCAATAGAGACAATGTTTAGGATTCAGCACTATAATGAATATAGTGCAAAGCAGGTTAATTAAATATTATTTAGCTAAAATTGAACGTAAATTAATAGCATATTTTTATAGTTTGCTACAGGCAACTTTGGCTCAATCAATTCCAATATAAACTTGTCTTCTGAACAATGCATGGAAATTGGGCTGCGGGCTTTACCTTTGAAGAAATATGATTTAGCTTTGGAATGGCTTAGTTTAGCCAAATCAAAATATTTGGACGAAGATACTGAAAACGTTGATATTGATTTTCTAGAGCAAAGTATAGGCTTTGCTATTAAAGAGGTTTGAGAATCAATTCAAGTGAAACAAATTCAAAATTTATAAGATTGAATCTCAAATTGTAGTTTTCAACTAATTGTTTTTAGCATAACAAAGCTCTTGATGCGGATCGGCAAGGTCGGTTTGTTGACGCCAAGACAAGTCTTTATACTTCAAGGATTAAAAGCCCGGAAGATATAGACGGTGCCATGAAGGCATCAAAAATAGCCCGAAAAGCTGCCAAACAGCAAAGAAAAGTGGAGGAATATGGTTATCATGTTTCTGCAAACTTTGCGTCTTTATGTGCCGGTGATAACCTTCAGGTGAGATATTAAATGATTTAGAAAATTTGCAAAGACTTCACCAAAACATTAAATTAATCTTTTTTCAGTCTGAGAAAGAAAAGGCTTCTCTAAATTGCTATCTGGAACGTTCCAAGCACCCCTACTTTTACATAAATCCGATAAAAATTGAGATTTTATCGCATTCCCCCTTTCTAATCCAAATTTATGAAGTTCTCGGACCCAATGTTACAGAAAGAGTTAAGAGTGAAGCCAAGTCAAGACTGCAAAGATCTCAAGTTGTAAATTACGACAACCCCGATTCAGACGATGTTAGTTTAGTGCGCACCTCAAGTCAGACATGGTTTGCCCACTGGGATCTCAAGAGAGTTGGACTGGAGAATTTACTAAAGCTTATTGAAAAAGTGACGGGGCTAAACACGAGAAAGTTTGGAAGTAGTGAAGATTTACAAGTGGCTTGTTACGGGACTAGTCATCATTATGAAGAGCATTTGGATGCGGTAATTAAAATTAGTTAATTTTAAACATTGCAAAATGAAATGAAATTGCTAAATAAATTATTTTTAGGTTCAAGACGCGAGAAGAACTGTTAGGTTTGGTGAAAGACTAGCAACATTTATGCTTTATGTATGAAAATACAAAATTTAATTTTAAAAAGAAAGCTTAAAATAATCAAGTATTTTACTAACTAAATCAATTATACTTAATAGCTAAGTTCAGTTGAAGAAGGTGGGAAAACAGCGTTTCCGGTTGTTGGAACTGCTGCCAATCCAGTCAAAGGCTCTGCAGTGTTCTGGTATAACTTAAGAAAGAATGGGGACCCCGATAAAAGAACGTGGCATGGTGGCTGTCCAGTTGTTCATGGAATAAAATGGGGTAACTTTAGACATTTTCATTAATTATTTTTTATAAATCTAACTATTTAAATGATTCGTCTTCCAGTAATGAACAATTGGATACTTTACAACGAAAATATGAGGAACTCGCTATGCTCATTGGATAAAACTGAATAAATGCTACTTTTATCAGAAATAAACAACTTATTAACATTATTCAAATTCTAATTCAGCCGAATTTACAGTCTGCTTTAACTCAGTCATAAACTTTTCCACGGTGCATATAAAGGCAGCTCTAATGAAAAAGTTTACTGCTAAACTCAAGAAACGTTTCGTCGCAATGTAGAGGAGTGAAGCAAGAAAGAGGATAAATATTGTCACAGTTTGCCACAATTTGGAATTCCAAAGAGCGTCAGAGGGATCTCGACCCTATTAAAATTCATAAAATGTAAACTAAAAATAGCAAATTTCATTTCGAAAAAACACGCCATAATTGTCGCTTACTTGCGTAGTCGCCTGGATCAAAAGTATCGCCGCCCATGCTTGAATCAGAATAAGAATTATTGTAAATCCTATTATTGCTCCGAGAGGCACAAGCACATCTGCATTATTCATATAAATTCTAATAAATTGCTAACTCAAACAATTTAATTAGTCAGCATTAGTTACCATTTCGCGTCTCCCCATCCGGATACTCCATGAAGAAAAGGGCAATGATTAATGTTATATCCGTTAGGCTAATTGAAGACAAAATCTACAACATATTTTAAAAATAATCACATTTTAAAGCTTAACTTTTTCACTACCACTACTAATATTTACCAGGTCAATTATTCCAACGACCCTTGTGCGCTTGCTATATCTGTAGTCTGCGATTGTCAACATTATTATATTGATTATTATAAGTAGATTCATGAAAAATGTTTAGGAAAACTAAACTGAAGACTCTACAAGTAAGGAATTTTAAGAGTAGAGTCACGATTGATATAAACTGGACTGGACAATCCCTTCGTTTATTCTTGCGAGCAAAAAATGTTTGCCAATTTCTCCGCAGAAATACATTTGGTCACGATTTAGCCGAGGAATGCATAGCAGCTGCACAAAATTGGGGGAATGACAGGACGTCATATAGTTGGAAAACATAAACATTAACCTTTGAAACCATAAGAAAAACAAAGTCTTCTCGCATGAAACAGAAATGCACAAGTTCGTTTCTTCCTAGGAGAGAAATAACATGAAATATTCGCCAGTTAAGTCTAAAGAAGAGTCCAAGTCATGTCATATTACATTTTCAAGAAAGTTGTATTTCTTTGATTGCTTTTAACTGCTTAAAAAATGCAGTTTGTTACTATGCAGCGAATATCAAATTGTATTTTCTATCAAACAAATTGCATTTTGTTTCTACTAAACTACATTTCAGTCGCCAACAAAAGCATTTTTGCTTTAAAACTTTCATGAAAAATACATTTCATGCAGCTCACAACCTATCATAACCCATTTCGAGCTCGCCAAAGTACATTTGATACAAACAGCAAGTTTTGCAAATGCATTTCAGTGGAATAAAAATGTATTTTCTTTCAAGCAAAATGCATTTTCTAGCTCGACAAAAACACATTTCAGCTTTCATGCTGTCCTTAAATTATATTTTTGTGATTACTATACAATGCCATATGTGGCGCTACTCGTTTTTATTTCTTGGTTGCTAATTTTGTCCCTCGATTATGATGTTGTTTTACTTTAATTATGAACTGTAAAGAACGTAACTGAATAATAGAATCAAATTCGATTGACCAATCTTTTTATTCAGGATAGTTTTACTTAAATATTGATTTTGAAGTTGCAACTTCATAAAAGGTAAACTTTCATTAAAACTACGTATACAGTTGTAATTTCGTAAAAGCGAAACAAATTTAATTATAACTATACAGTAACAATTTTCTAAAACTACTTCATAGCATAAAACTCTTTTCGTAACGCAACTAATCAGATTTCATTGTAAATGTCTGAGAATCCATCAACTGCAAAGATTCACTACTTCCCTAAAAGCTTAGACAAAATGCATTGGATAACGGTCGATAAAAGCTGGATTTCTGCTTAGCATCCTGTTCAGGTTATCCACACTAGGTTCTCCATGCTTGGCCCTGTTTGTAATGTAAAAATGAATTTTAATATTGCAAAATAGTTACTCAAATCAACACTTATAATTTCACTTCCACTTACCAAAAATCTTCGCACAGCTTCTTGGCCCTTTCTGTAGGAATAACAAAAGATTTTTAAATGTAATATGTTTCTTAGAAATTTATATAAAAAATGTCCTCCTGTTTATTATCTTACCAGCAGCCAAATGAGCGTAGTAGGTCGCGGCCGGCATCTTCACACTTTTCGTGCAGCGCACATACATGTAGCACAAAGTGTAGGCTAATGACTGGAGGATATCCTTACTGAAGTTGCTGTCATCCCAAAGGACATGGTAACGCGAGGGTCTACTTGTCCCCAACATTCCCTTGTGGGAAAGCAAGTAAAAGTCAATCTCATTAGGATGCACAATCTCTTCGTCAATCACGGTTCCTGCGGGTGCGTTCTACAAAATGAAAAATATTTTAATAAATAAATTATATCAGTTAATTAAACGTTAAAATCAGTATGCCAAAACGCTAAAGGATTAATTACCTCATCACCATGGAATATCCTGGTTTTGTGTCTCTAAAATTAAAAATAGATCGGATTTATAAAAAACACAAAAAAAGGCTACAAAGAGTTCATTTTAACATAAGCCAATGATTACCTTCTGCACAGTAATAAAAGTTATCTTTGGCTGATAACCATTCCCCCCGATTCGAGTACAAGCTCTCCGAATAGCTCCCATTTCAATATGCAAAACTTCTGGAAACTGACCGTCCCCCACTCCATCACGGAAGTAGATGATTTTTATCGGCTTAATATTTGCATTTTCTTCAAACTTTGCAATCATATTAAACGCAATGGTTTCCATATCTTGGATGACCTCCGCAGCACCAGCGTTTGCTTTCCGTTGTGCTCGAACCTCAGTCATGAACGGCATACAGGTTTTGTCAACGTTTCCAGTAACAGCGGCGTAACTTGGCATAGGGAAGTCTCCATAGCCTTCGATCTAAAAACAATTTTGACATTAGTAAAGTTTAATTCATTCAGATATTATAATCACTCACTTCTTTCTTCGACCCCGGCGGAGGGTGAGTAACATCTGCTCCCATGATTAGCATAGGACATCCCATTACCAACTTCGTAAAGTGTTTCGCCTTCTCCGGATTAAAAGGAGGAACCACCACGTGATTGACACCCCCGAGCTTACTATTAATTTTCAATAGGATGTTGTTGACAGTTGCGTCCTGGCACTTTAGGACGTTGTCTTGTATGACACATTGACTTAAAATTCCAACGTCAATTTCCGCAGCGTGTTTAATATGTCCGTAGACGTCGCAATTCTTCGTTGGCGTAACAGCTAAAACTATCTGACATTCGTTGAAATCTTTACTAAAGGTGGAGACAAGCGCTTTCCGATTTTCGTCAGGTATTCCAGTGTCTCTCAAAGCCTTGATGGGAAACGGATCAGCACAAAAGTTTACTCCTTTCTTTCCTCCATTAGCTTTTAAGCGTTGGATGAATTTCCTGTCAGTTAAATAAAAGTTTCAGTGTGAAAATGCATTAAATAAATATTCTAATATAAAATCCATTTCTTAAATATAAATTTCATTACGTCAAATCCTGAGGCCCTTGGAGATTCGTACAGCCAACGGCAAGCACTCCCCATTTGGTAACATCAATTGTTTTATAAAAGGGATAGTTGTGGTCCGATCCGAAAATTTCCCAAGTGCCATCTTTTGGTTCAATGTGAGCCACTCCCTCCTATAATTTAAGAAATTTGACATTCAAAATGATATTAAGCCTAAACAAATGTTAAACATAATTAACAAAATCATTATTGCAAATACTTTAGCTTTCCCGTAACGAAGAGTAGGAGGAACCAAAACACGGGCATCAATTTCCAGCATCTTGTTTGGGATTTGAACCTGAAGTTCTTTTAGCACTTCGTTATTCTCCAAGTTAAAACCATTAACCTTAAACCCAAAAAATAGAAAAATTAATTAAAATTGAAATTTACATAGAAAATCAGTAACTATCAATTGCAATAGCATTTTGACTTGCATGATGTTCAATGTCGCTTTTCAACTCCTTTGGATTCCTCTTTGCAAACGTTAACATTTTAGATGTCTGAAATCCATCCAATTTTCTATTGTAGCTTTGTCCCTCCTTAATCGTGCAGAGCTAAAATTTACAAAAGTATTTCACTAAAATATCTGATTTATTTACTTATAAAAAATAAAGCAAAATAGCAAACCTCAGCTGGAACCATAGATTCATTCCTAATTTTCAAAACAGGCCCATTCTTAAATTTCAACCTCTTCCCATATTTTTCCAAAAAGTAATCATAAACGGAGATGGTCTTATTCGGGTTCCTCCTATCCTCCCAACAGAAAGTGAGATCACTGACAGTCCTTTGATGTTCTGCTAAGCCTCTGATGGTAGCGCCTAACTTAAGTGCACCGGGCATATAAGATATTTTGCACGCTATTCAAGAAATTATGAATAATTTGCAATTAGTCCATTTGTGCCCATGTTTCAGATTAAAAAAAATATTATGAAGTTGTCCTTCACTTACTATTTAGGATGGACTTCACATTGTCATATTCTTTTTTATTCCATTGCGTCGCATCACCAGCACGACCTGGTGTACTTCTCAGCACTTGTTGAATGACATCAAGCACATTCTTGTTCGCAACAAATGCACAATTCGCATCTAAAATTTTAATCGAAAGCTTAAATCCAAAATCCACAATCATTTATGATTTTATATTTATAAATCTTACTGTCCACATTGAGGTACGGTTTCCATCCCATTGTAATATTGGCCGACTAAACCCAAAAAAATCTCACTTAAATGAAATTATATGCGAATTCGCTTAATTAATTGCACACTGACCACTCCTCGCCAAGCCATAATTCCTCCACCTAGGTCCATTGTCTTGAGCGGAATCCTTGGAACCATCGTTGATCTCCCCACCGAGAAATACTGATAGTCTGGAAAACCTTTAACGACTGCATTCCACGCTGCTTCCAAACTCTGCTTCAATTCAGGCGCAAAAGTGAAGCCCTTAAGGGTTCCTTGGCTCTGGAAATACTTGGCGACATCACTTGCGTTAATTGTGTGGTGAGTGAACTCGAACGTGACCGTAATTATTCCCTCATCTTTTTCCTCCATAAGTCCAGCCCTTAACAAGTCATCGAATGTAAGATCATTTTGGAGGGGTACATTTACCCCACTAGCGCCACCATCTTGGAATCTCTTGGTAGAGTAGAGATTGAAGCTCCCATCAGTTGCAATCCCATAAAATCCAGACTCGCGACAAAGTTTTGGGATGAGATAGTCGAGAATGATTTTTGTTAGGCGTTTTGGAAGCTTCTTTTTGGGAGGTTTATCGGAGAGGGAGGCTCCTTCCAATTGAGATGTGACATCTGAAACATCTGGAGAGGTAACTCTCTTCCTTTTCTTAGCGCCGCTAGGACCAGGCTGAGGATTTTCCTTCTTTCTGTCAACTTCATAGCTGATATCATAATGATAGATAGCTTCAGACAATGGAAGAGAGTTCGGCTTCTCCTTTGTAGATAGAACAGGAAAATGGTTCACGGAAACTTTTATCCTCCGATCCTCCCATTCTGGTTCACGCCCCTCGTACTTATGAAGCGTCATCTCCTCTTTTGTCTCCGGAAATGCTTGGAGCGTCCAGCCAAGTTGGGTGGCTTCCAATTGTTGCCTTCTTTCAGGAGTAATTTCAGCTGCGTATGGATCAGGGTAGACTGCTTCGGTCTTAAATGTTGGCCTGGTAGTATAGTAAATAAAAAATTAATATTATGTTTTATAAATAATTATTTAGAAATTTCAAAGTTCAAACCTTGGTCTACGACCGCCTCCACCAAAACTCTTTTGATACCCTCCTTGGTTTTGAGACCCTCCCTGCCTTTGATAACCTCCTTGGCTTTGGTGGCCACCTTGACTCTGAAGCCCTCCTTGCCTTTGATGCCCTCCTTGACTCTGAAACCCTCCCTGACTTTGAGAACCTCCTTGGCTCTGATACCCTTCTTCTCTCTGATAACTTCCCTGCCTTTGAGGACCCCCTTGGCCTTGATAACCTCCACCATGCTGACCTGGAGAGCTCCCACTTCCTCCACTCCTGTTCTGACCTCTTCCTCGTCCTCTGCCTCTAGAAGTTCCCTGTTGACCTATATCTCCTTGCTGACTTCCAGCTGTTTCCCTTCTTTCACCTCCACCACCGTGGTTACCTCCTCGCCCTCTGCCACGACCCCTCGCACCTAACACATTAATTTACACATTATTCCAAGTTACAAATTATCAGCCACATTCCATTTAATTTTTAAAATCTCAAAACTATTTACAAACCTTGGCCTTGATCACTCATTATCCACTTGAAAACTCTTATTCAAAACAATTTCTGTTTCAAACTAGGTATATATTAATTGATCAATTAAAAACCGTTAAAATCTTAATCTCTCAATTTTCTTCACTCTGCAATGACGTGAGTCATGCAAAAACTCGACTTTTTAGATTCAATTTGATCAAACAACAAACTTTTGGGATGTGTGCATTGCATCACACAAAAGCTGAAACGTTTTTTCGTCTCGAAAACATTTCATGTGATATCCTCCCACGTTATATGAGAGAGGAAATAGGACAGTGAAAACGTCAGCGCTGCGCACAGCTCTACTCTGACATGAGATGAACAAAGGAAAATGTTACTCGAGTGCGTGCATCAACCACCGCAACATGAAAACGGGAAAATATTTCAACCTTTTTATTTGAACATTTTGCTTTTAATTAATTAATGAAATTGTAGCGCTAAATAATTAAGTAAATGATTTAATAATTATTTTAGCTACTTTTATAAGCTACTTGTTGCCACTTGAAGACTTCACAATAAAATGCCTTAAATAATAAGTAGCGACTATTAAAACTGCTAGAATTCCACCAGCAATTAAAATTTGTTTATAATTCCCCCAAAAGCTGCCCCTTTTACTTTTGCTTTGTCGGTTCCGGTACACTTGGAAGAATAAACGCATTGTTAAATGGTAAACAAATTCTAGAACGGAGAGGATACTAAATCCCATGCAAAAGCCTAGGAGACCGCCGGCATCAGCTAAAAAATATTTGAGATTAGATAATTATTCTTTAAATATGGTCGAAATTAAAAAAGGTTACCAAGCAGGTCAATAGCTGATGTCATTTCCTTCCTAAGTCTGGGATAGATGGCATCAACAGACATGTAAACGTGGACAATGCTCAGGTTTCCGAAAGATCTGGTTTCAAAGTTGAATATTTTAATTTTAACTTTTTAATACTATTTAAGTTTTCAACTCACAAATTTGGATATTGCTTCCATAAATTTGCAACAACTTTATCCTGAAGTTTTAGGTAGTTTGTTTCCGTGTGGTAATCAATATCGCTACAAGTTGGTAGGCAGAAGTTGCATTCTTTTCGGAGACCAGTTTGGATAATTTTCTCTGGAAAAATAGTAGTTTAGTTAACACGAGAGTTAAACTCACTAATTACTAATAAATTATTAGTAATAATTTAGCTAACTTCGAACCGAATCCGTACACTTATGCTGCTTAACTCCACTGCATAAAGATTCATTAATTCCCCTCGGCATATAGTGCTGTTTACACTTGCATTGGCGATAAGTCGTCTCTGCAAAACATTCGTCCATGCAATTACTCTCTGTATATTTTGTGTAATGGGGGAGGTCATATTCTCCTTCGAAATAGCAGCGTCTTTTATTCTAGAAGAGTTTCAAGTGATTACGTTTGATTCCTTAAATGTCAATTTATAGGTGAACATACCAAATTGTAGTCATGAACCGACTTATCTGACATTATAACTTCCGGTTTAATACTAATGAAGACTTCAGAATTAACAGGGATTGCAATTCCATTCTTGTCCCGCATCCGAGGCACGTCCAGAGGGACACTTACTGATGTCAAGAAGCCTTCGGAGTCTTTATAAAACGTAATCAATTAATTTTTAAAATTGATAAGCCAAAATTGTTAATTTTTTACCCGTATTTGTACAATCATATTCATGTAAATCGGAATCAAGCAGGAAGCTCAACCCTGCAGATTTCCCCGGATAGAGCTGCCTTGCTGGGTACTTCCTACTATTATTTTCTTCTTCGTCAAGGATTAAATTATCAGAGTTTAGATCAGCGTCAAGCCACTCCTTGACCCTTTTAGGGTCATCCTGCAAATCTCCGCGGTACTTGAACTTTTTAAGGACGGTCATTGGAATTATATTGAAAGTGCAGCAGATACCAAAATCAGTTTCAATCTCTTGGAATAAATCACTGCAGTTGCGGATCTCGTCGAGCCAGAGGCAAAATAACAGCATTTGGTTACATGACTGGGAGCCCTAATTGAAAAAATGCTTTAACTAAAATTACTGATATAAATACATTTGAATTTTACTTGTCTAAGGGTCCGCGTAGGATTCATGTAGGTCTCAACCGCCCTTTTATTCCTCTCAATATCAAATTCAATCTCGATCATCCTCTCCACCTGAGGAATATCTGGGGTGAAGCGTTCAGCAAAAGTTGTCTTTGATTCGCAAATGTGATTAAGGTCATTCACTTTAGCCAAAGCTTTTAGATAAGCTTCCTGGCTTAAAATGGTTCCGGAAATATTCAATACGTCATTGTAGTATTCGGTGGCTCTCGACCTCCTGATATTATTGACGTTACAGATTGTCACTGCTGGAAATGGGATTTCTGCTAAAGTCTTCTCTTTCGGATTAAAGACGGTTACGATTGGCATGTCCAAATAATCGTTCCACATTCGCCAGATGAAAAAGGCACCGTAAATCCCAGCGGCTAGGCAGGCCAGGAACCAAAATATTCTAAGAGAAAATTCAGTTTTTAAACTTTTTAATTAAAAAGTTATTTTTCATGAAAATTTTAATACCTTTCAATCATATGCCGCCCTTGCTGACCCATATATTGGATTCCATGAAGACTCGTATCATTGCAGAAGTTTACAAAAACACTGTCCTCAGAAGGGTCATACCATTCCCATGAGAATTTTTTATCCTTTTCATTTCCATCTGAAGCGGAGCTGTTATCAGCAGCCTTTTCCTTTATGATTGTTGCGCCTGGACTTACCGACATTTTCAAAAATTAATTGCAATTAAATTTAACTAATAGGTTATACAAGTGATCATGCAATTTGGAAAATCTTAAATCACGCACAAATTCTCTGACTCACCATTTTATTTACATTGAAAGAATATGGGTGCGATGCTGCTATAATTATTCAAAGACGTGACAAAAAACGGAGTTGTGGCTAAAGTTCTTTGAACGGGTCGAGGCTTAATAAATAACAAAAGGAGATTTACGGTTAATTACTTCACAAAAGTGTTTATTTTCGTTGAGAAAATGTCAGAGCATAATTTGTAACTGTAACAAAATCTATCGTATCCACTACCTCAGCCTAAATGCATTCAAGATTACGGAAAAATAGCACAGGCATTTTCTTTTTGCCCTTTATAAAAATAACAAAAGAGTACTTTAAAACAAATATTTACAAACAAATAGACAAAAATGCAGTTATCAACACTTTAGTACAAATAGATCCCTCTTGTTTCTATGACGGCAAACGTTGATCTCCGCACTTCCTTTGATGCGCGTTAAGAGAACACTTTTGATTGAAAGCTGAAACCGACAAACAAACAAATTATAAATAAAACCCGGCTTAATTTTTTACATCTTTCTTAACATTGTAGGTTAAGAAAATTAAAAATATAATTAACCTTTTCCACAAGATACGCAAAGATACGGCTTCTCACCGGTGTGAATCCTTTCATGAAGTATTAAGCACTGCAAAAAATACAAACAGTCTTAATATTTCATAAATTAAGAATATGATTTCAATTTCTTTGAAAAAACCTTCTTTGTAGTAAACGCTGAATCACAATACGAACACTTCTCAGTCCTTTCTCCATGCGTTAGTTTGTGCTGCCTGTAGGTTTGTTTGGTTTTTAAAGACATTCCGCATTCTGAGAAAAAATAAGCAATTTAATTCCTTGATCCTTAAAAACTTTAATAACATAATTTAGTTTTACTTACCATCGCAAATATAGTTACTTCCGCTCGAATGTTTCCTATCCATATGATCCGCCAATTTGCTTGCGCTATCTAGAATAATATATATCAAACCCCAATTATTTCAAATGAACAAATTTACTTAATTTTTCTATGCAATATTTTTTCTCACAAAATATCTGATTACAAATCCCACACGACTTTCCACCCGGTTCTCCATGCATCAGGATTTTATGCCGTTTCAACGACATTTTCAAATCGAATTCCATCCCACAAACGTCACATTTAAACTTGATATTGTTATGCCTTTGCTTCTTATGAGCTTTCAATGCCCCTATGGCAGTGAAGGATAGACTACACTGGTCACACTGGAACGCTTTAATTCCTTTATGAACTTTTTCATGAATGTCCAAAACGAATTGGTTGGTGAACCCCTTCCCACAAAATCTGCAGCAAAACCTGCTGGAATGAGAAATTTGATGGTTTTTCAGGGACGACGGAAGATAGAATTCTTTATTACATCCTTCAAAGTCGCATTTGAGCTTTCCAATGGCTTTGTGGACGAGGTCGAGGTGTTTCAACAGTTCAGATCTCTTCTCGAATTGTTTTGAACAGATTCCGCATTCGATAGCTTTGGAGAAATGGCTTCTGCTATGATGAATCATTAGGTTTTCGTTGGATGAGCAAATTTGGGCGCAGCATGGACACGGGAAGACTTCCGGAACGTGAGACTTCATATGATCAACCATTTCAAATGCGGGGATCTTCAGCATGCAAGTATCGCATTCCAACCGGTGCTTGCCATCATGCCTCCTCGTGTGGAAGTCTAGGTACTGCTGAGTTGAAAAGGTTGAAGGACATTGTTGACAAGTTAGAGGTTTATCTTCTACTTCGTGAGTACGAAGATGTTCTTCATAAGGGCAAATAGTTCTACAGCTGAAGTCACACAGATTGCAGGTGTATGGTCGTCTTATTCTTTTGCGCACTCTTTTTGGCCTTGGCTCTTTTGCCGATTTGGATTTCAATTTCCGCTTTTTTACAGTTGCGAGTTTACTACTAAGGGCTTCATTAGTTTCATCAGTGTTTGATATTCGAGTGGAGGCAATAAGAGCTGACTTTCTGCTTGGACTATGTGTTTCTTTCACCTCCGTCTTTATTTCCTGCAGGTCAGCGTCGATAGACTTAGAATTGGTCGTGTTCTGCTCGGAAGTGAATTCGAGGGGTGAAAAATCAAACTCAGGGAATGGTTCTTGATCATCAAAACCAATAGGTCCCAGGTCATGTTCAGTCTTCACAACAGCAGGCTCGTCAGTCTCCACAAAAATCCACTGGCGTTCAGGAAGGAATGAATACTTCTCCAAGTAAACGACAGGGATGTGAACAGAAGCTTGACCTAAATCCAAAATTAATTAAAAGTTTAGTTTAAAAGAATTAAATGGCATTAATTGAAATTGTCTAAATCACTGTAAATCACTAACCTTTCCTACCAACCGCTTCTCGAAAGTCCACCAACGTCTTTACGCATTCATCCGCTATCTCCTGCTCTCCCTCATCCTCCGATTTATTGACCCCTCCACCACTCCTAATCACCTCCTTAATCTCCACCAACTTATGAATCAACTTCATCTGAACCTTCTCCAACTGCAAGTGCATCTTCAGAACATATTCCACCTCCAAATCACACTTCCCACAAAATCTAATATTTCCGATAGATTCCCCATTTTCGAACACTACCTGCTTCAAAACACCCTCCTTAACTTGACTAAACTCATTTGTTGGAGTTGCTAAAAGATAATTGAGTAAAAGCTGGAATTTCTTGGCGTTCCTCTGTTTTGTGACGAGCCTTGGTTTCCTCCCCCGCTTCCCCTTTAATGAATGTTCGACAATTTTAGAACAGATTAAACAGAAGGCGGAAGTCATCTCGCTTGTCTTTCACACTTTAGTTAATTTAACAAAAATATTTAACTGATTAAACATTATTTTAGAAAGAGATTGAAAGCTAAACAAAATATCAGCTGAGATTTCTTCCGAGATAAATAAGCAGTGCACGTCAAAAAGAACATTCAGAAGAGAAGCGGTCAGCTGATATTACATAAACATCACATGTCGGAGTGGAATAGAGTTTGTAAAATTTATTTTTGGGTTAAACAAACTTTAATCTTTAATTAAATATTTTGAAAATGCCATCTTGTGCAGTGCCCACCTGTAGGAGTTATAGTAGTGGGAAGAAAAAGCGAAATAATGTCAGGTTTCATAAATTTCCCAACTCAGAACGTCGGGAAGATTGGGTGAAAGCATGCCAAATAGGGACCACTGTGACGAACTTAGATAAGAAATGTGTATGTTCACTCCATTTCCGAGAGGAGGACTATGCTAAAAATCTAACCTACTTAGCAGCAGGATTGGATACGAAAATACGGAGACTGGAACCTGACGCTGTTCCATCTCTGAACCTGCCCGAGCCAAGAATTGTAAAATATAACCGTAAACCCAAAATAGAAAACAATCAACCACCGAAGCCGATAAGTGAGATTGGAAATGAGAGCATTGGAGGTAATTGGGTTACTTGTTATTCTTAATTTCATATTTGACAAGGCTTTTAAATAGTATTTTTGTGAGCAGAAACGTCTAACTGTTTGATTTGTACAAACGAATTTGACCTCAAAGTGGAGATTGACGAGAATGGGAAAATTATTCCAGAGGATGGGGATAAGCTTGAGAAACTATTCAACTTATTCTGTAATTTGTTCATGGCTCCACAACTACTGGAAGAAGTGAAAAAGTTAAAGCTGTTCGAGAATGGACGGGTTTGGTGTAGCGAGTGCCAACAAGCTATGGTTGACCTGCAGAAATTTCAAACGATAATTGATGAAGCTTGGGTAAGATCTTGTTGAATAATTTTCACTCTTAATTTTTTAGCTTCTAAATAAATGTTTTGAATTTAACAGAGGGACCAGCAAAGTGTCTTGGGAATCTTGAAGGCTTTCCTTGTTACCCGTGAAAGGATTCCGGAGGGTGTTTTTGGAGGGGTTAGATCTCATTTAATATACTGTGAGTGCTTTTAATAGTTAAGCTGCACATTTTTTAAAGCGTTGTTTCAATATTCTAATTGTTTACGATTTTAGATGCGAAGGCGCAGAACAAAAGGACGAACACTTCAATTGAAAATACAAAAAAGATAAATTTACTCAAGGCTAAGGCTATGGATGCAAATTATATCGCTACGCGTGGTGCAAGTATTCCGACAACTCCGTCGGTTACAAACGCTGGGCGTTTAGAGCAGAGGATACTTGCAGGGAAGATGAAGCAAAAGCAGAATGAAGTACTTTCCAAGAAAAGGAAGCAAAATGACTTAGGTTCAAGTTCAGGGACGGGAAAGAGGAAGCAAAATCTACAGCCACGCACTGATTCTGCACTCATAAGGTCGAAGTATAAAACATTTATTGCTGTTAAAAAATCAACCTTAAGCGGTCCTCAAAGGAAGTTCATCTTAATTAAACCAAAAGAAAAGGACGAAGGTGCCGCACGTATTCCAAAATCCACTAATCAAGATGTGAACGAAGACGCCACACGTATTCAAAAAGCTGCTAATCTAGATTTGGACCTAGACAGTCTGCTTCTGTCCCTTCACCCGAGTCAATGGAAGAGAAAACCACCGGCGAATGCGAATACTCCGATGAAGGCTTAGTCTAAGCCACTTAGAAATTTAAGTAACAATAAACAAGATTTAACTCCTTATTCTTTTCATTCTCTTTAATTAGCTAAATTATTTATATTTTTACATGGAAAACAACATCCTTAAATTTACTCTCTTTAAAAAAATTTGTTACTGTGCGTGGGTGTCGTATGGGTGTAAGTCAAATATGAAAACTCAAGTAATTAAATTAAATATGAAGGAAACTGAAAATGTAGTTTTTTTACTTTTTATTTTGCAATTTCATATTCAAATTTATTTAAAATCAGATTTTGAGTTTCTTTATAAATAACTATGATGGCAGTCAAAACTTAATTTCATACCAGAGCAAGTTAAATTAATAGCCTTTTCATAAAATCATACCAACCAGCAAAGACGCTCGCAGCCAACAAAGTTGAGTTGAAAAATAAAGTCAGCTGGTATTGTATGTAAACAACCGACTATTTCTCTCACCTTTCATCTCAAGACATTTTTTCAGTCTTTCTTCCCGAAAATATTTAACGAAATGATTAAAGCATTACGTTCTTCCTAAGGTAGTTGTAATTTGTAATAATGGACAGTTATCAATCGCCATCAGTGTGCTTGATTTGCACCAACCAGTTTGACATCAAACCGGAAATATGTGACAGTGATGAAAGTGAAACTCTTCCGGGGAATCAGAGCAAGTTCGAGAAGCTGTTCAGTCTATTTTGTAATTTGCTCAAGGTTCCGGAGCCCCTCCTGGAGGCTAAGATAAAAGTAAAAGGTGCTGGAGAAAAGAGGAAGCTGTTCGAAAATGGACAGGTTTGGTGTGGCGAGTGTCATCAAGCTTTAGTAGAGTTGCAGAAGTTTCAAACTATAATTGATGAAGCTTGGGTAAAGTTAATATTTGAAAATATTCTGGAAATATTTCAGATTTAAAATATATTTTACTGAATTATTTGCTTGTTTTGCAGAAGCAGCAGCAATCCATATTGGAATATCTGAAATCTCTTCTTGCCTCCAATGAAGAATATCCGAAGGATGAAGGATGCTTTTGGAGTCGTGAGGTTCCATTTGGCCAATTGTGAGTGCCTTGTTATTATCATTAGTAGTTAAACAGGTTGCATAATTCATTCTTATTAATGATTCATGATTCAATCATTAATTTTTAGATGCAAGGAAGCAAAGCGGAAGCGGAGTAGTTGAGAACCAGGAAGATCATGTTGAAGCATCGCCGAGACGTTCAGAAAAAGTGGATGTGGGCGAGAATGGTGTCTTTTCGGATGATGCAGGCTTTCCAAATAGCCCTAGTTCTGCACCAAAAAGTGCTAGAAAGATGAAGTCAACGCAACGCATAGGATCTGAATCCATAAAACGGAAGTATAAGCGAAGAGAAGTTCGAAAAAGCACATTAAACCGTCCTCAAAAGAAGATCATTCTAAATGAACCTGTATTAGTTACTTCAACGGTGGAGAAGGAGGAAGTCGACGACATGCAATGTAACCCAAGTACTTCCGAAGTTGATCCCTTTCCCGAAGGGAGCTCTGAGCCAAATTCGCCTGCGTTTGTTCCTTCACCTATTTCATCTGAATCTTCAGTTGGTGATTCTGATGAAGACGAAGACTGGAAAGTGAAAAAGGATTCCTCAAGTTCGAAGAGGAAAAGGACCCCATCGAAAACAAGAAAGCCGAGAAGTGCGTCGACATCCAAGACCTGCAAGATCTGTGGCGAACTCGTCCCCCCTAACGACAACGGCTCTCATTATTATTCACACTTTAAAGTTTACGGTGACTCCACAACTTGCGACATTTGCCAAACCACCTTCAAGAAAAAAGGATGGCTACTCTCTCACAAGTTTACTGTACACGCAATCAAGCCCGAAGGAGTTACCATGCTTCAGTGTCCAAATGATGGCTGCGATTATGCAACTCCTTTCCCAAATTTTCTAAAGAAACACATACAACCTTGTATCGAAAAGAAGGAAGCTGCTTACACATTCATCTGTCGTTATTGCGGCCGGAAACTGAAGGATAAAAATAGCCTTAAACGTCACGAACAAGTCCACGAAGATTCAGACGTTGATAAGATGAAGTATCAGTGTGACATTTGCGGAAAGAAGTTCCCCGTCTCCAGTAATATGTACTCCCACAAGAGGCAAATTCACGGACTACAGCCTAAGAAGCCAAGGCCGACGTTGAAGCCAAAATCGTCAGCGGCGACGCGTATTCAAAAGGTTCTGCTGAAGAGAAAGCCAGGAAGCCGACCCCCAGAAGGAGAATTCAAGTGCACCGTCGAGAATTGCAGTTTTGTTGGATTATGGAAATGGACTTTGAAGAAGCACATGACCCAAGTTCATCAAATCGGAGTCATTGTGACAGCAACAGGCAAGAAACGCGTCTGCGAAAAGTGTGGAAAGACATTCAGGACTGAACAATCCCTTAATCACCACTACCTAGCCCATGCAGGACCTGATAGTTGGGAGTTCGAGTGTGAAATTTGCAAGCGGAAGTGCATAGATAAAACCAAGCTAAAATATCATATGCGGACCCATACAAACGAGAAGCCCTACGCTTGCCACGTCTGTGGGACAGCGTTTTCTCACGCTGGAAATCTCAGAGCCCATTTGAAGACGGTTCATTTTGAAGCGCCACAGGAGCCGCCCAGGAAATACGTAAAGACCAGCAATCTTACCTCACGCAAGGGCCAGAAAAGGAGTAAACAAGATCCAAGATAATAGCCGCATAAAAATTAATCGTCAAACTTTAAATTACTTTATTGCTTTAAATAAATTACGTTTTTATTCTCAAGTTAATTCCAAAAGTACAAAGTTCTTCTTGACAAATTAGCTTTACTACTTGAAACTCTATATTTACTTCTTCCATTCTTCTTAACCTTGAAATTGCTCAATTCTGTAGTCCACTTTTGAAATCTATTTTTTAATTTGCAATCTCCCTCTCCGATCACGTCTGTTTCTCCTGCTCTCCTAAAGACTTGGAGACACTTTCTCGTCCTCTTATTCCGGAACATTTTGGTGCCATCCTGCCTCTCAATAATTTCCCAAACATTGACATGAGCTAGATGACTCGCTTCTGGATAATATGAAGTTATAGGGTTAAGAAATTCTCGTTTAGACTCCAGCCTATATCCATCATCTCCATAAGCGGGATCCCAAACAATTGTCCATTTCTGTTCCTTCGAGTGTTTCTTCCAGCTTGCGGTCGTTACAGATCCCAAATGGAGCCCTAGGAGCCCTGGCTTATCAATCGTTAAGTACCTTCCAGTAGCTGAATTGCGTATTCTTAGCTCGTACGGAGCTGTCAAGCCCGGCGGTTGCAATTTCTGGGTGGCATGCTTGGCTTCCGATAAGCCAGCAGCAAACACGATAAAAATCACAACAAAAACTGATTTCATAATGGCAACGTTCGCACAGAGATCATCGCACAACTTCCGTCGACTGAATGCTTCTCTTACAATCACAACTTTTATATGTGACATCATAGGAGAGAGCTATCGCCAACAAAGTTACTAAATATTTATCTCTAACCAAATCAAACATAACTTTATTATCGAACAAACAATTTCAAACATTGCATTACAACTTCATCATAATAAAATGGATAACAAGTAGCGTTTTCGAATCTGACGCGTCACTCGCTATCTTTTTGTTTGTCATTGTTAGAAAAATGTCAATCTTAACTACACAGTCAACATTTTCTACTTGGTAGGGCCCCTTCTATTTTTTAATAGACCCTTTTCATAATCTTGATTTGCCAAAATTACAAATTGATCATGATTTAATGACAAGCATTAGGAGGAAATCGCATGCGAGAAGGTAGCTAAACTGGATTTTCTGCAAGTTTTTGTGCTATCTTCTCTCTTTAGTTTTGCAGATGTCATGTCATAAAATAATAATAAAAGTTTTAACTTTTGCATAAGCTCCTATACGAAATATGTAATCGCTCTAGAAAGCTCGTTTTGATCTTCTCTGATTAGTTAACAAGATTTATAGTTGATAAAATTGAAAGTGAGATTGAAAATTTGAAAATTGAAAAAAGTTGAATGATTTACTCTAGAAATTGATCTAATGTCAGGATTGACTGTGTCAAGGTTGGATGAAAATGAAAATATTAATATTAGAGTTGTCTCATCTTCCGCAGAAAATAATATTTTTAAAGCTGAGATTAATAAATATTTCTTTATTTCGATTAGGAAAATAGACACGTCTTATCTGACATTGTTAAGTGTTTTGATTTCACAGCTTAGATAATTTAATTTTAATTATAACAACCTCTCTCATCGGCCGTATTCGGATCAAGGCCAAATGCACTCCTAACCAATTTATACATTTCAAACCTTATCTTTGCAATATGTTGGTAGTCACCGCGACATTCTAGGCCACCGTTAATGGCGTTAGTGGTAACGCCGAACTTTCCTTCGGCAACGCCTGGTTGGGTATGGACAGCTACTTTCCAGAACCAGAAAGCGGTGTCCCTTTAAATTAAAAGATTAGCTTTTCACAAAAAAAAATAAGAAGTAATTTCTTTACCAAGCGATTTCTTCTGATCTTGCGACACTATCAGGATCTCTTACGAGCCTATCATCCCCAAACAAATCTTGAGAGCATGGCCTATAATTAAAACACCAAGTAAGTTGGATATAACCCCGACCAAAATATCTTTGTCCAGGAACATCACAATTCGGAGTCTCATATTCCCCTGGGCACCCGTCGTCAACGCAACGCCACTCACGCTTGAATAAACTCATGAATAAAGTGAGTGAGTGCCATCGCAGCTTCTTGCTTATCTGTTATTAGGCCTTCGGGGCCAGCAGAGGTGACAAAGACATTGTATTGGTCGTAGGACGGAGGTGGATAACCATGGACGCTTACCGCTTGCGAAAATTGCTCGTAGGTCACAACTACATTTATAAAGAGAATTGATTGTTTTTACGGAATTTTGAAGATTTTTTAATAAAGGATTTGCGTTTTTACGTTGGGCATCAGCTACAGCAAGAAATGCTATTGTAATAGCCGCAAAATGTTGCAAAGTCATTTTGAAGCTGAATATCCTGACTTGATATCAATTGGATAATGATTAGTTTGCAAATTGCGTTATACTCAGCATTTTATGACTATTAATAACAGGAGCTGATTAATTAAATGACAAGATAACTTTCAACCTTCGAAAGCAGATATGTCTCATGTCACATAAATAATTTTTATTCAATAAATTACCTTAAAAATTGTACAAAAATTAGCCTTAAAATGCAATTACCCCAACTCATCCCATTATGCAGATATTTATTTACAACAATTTACAACAAATTTTAAACTCTTAACTACGAATTAAATTAGTTATGGCATTAATAAGATGCGTTGAATTATCCTTTGTTGCTCTCCCCTCATCTTGCATATGGGGTGGTCCCTTATTCCCAAACATTTTCTTGAAGATGCCACCAACAACCTCGAAGAACGTACAGTCTGCATCATTTTGTGGATTTTTGAAATCATTTGGAGGAAAAAAGTCTTTCTTCCCCTCCTTTCCTCCGTCCTTCATCTTCAACTTGCGCTTTTTAAACTTTTCATAGTGGAATTGGTCAGCCTCTGGGGAATTCCAGCCGAAGCCTTGCATAACCCGTTTCTCATCTCCCTGCTCTTCTTCCGAACTACTTCGATTCTCATCATCTTCAACTTCCTCCGCTCCCACGTCATTCTCTGGTACTTCCTCTTCTTCAGCTTCCTCCGGGCGAACACCCTTTTCTGGCAACACATTCTTAACCTTTACGACATACTTCATATTTGGAGGAAATGGCGGGGGTGCCTCCTTCTCCCTTTGCATCTCATGCCAGCTTTGCACCGGCTTACTTTCCTTAACAGCAATTTCTTGCGCCTCTTCATCATTCACTATATCCTCTTCAATTGAAACAATTGGGGTGTCGTGTCCCCCAAAATCATCAACAACCTTTTCAAATTCCTGGCTAACTTCAGCAGAACTCGGTGCCTTGACTCCGGGATGTGGAAAAATTTCAGTGACATCACTTTCAATATAGCTTGCCACTAACTCAGTCAATTTGTCCATGACGAGTTCGCTCGTCTCTTTCTGCTTCTCTTCAGACTGAAAGCTGGGGGCTGACTCTTCATCCCTTTCCCCAAAAGATGTGTTGGGAACGTCCTGTTGAGGCTTTAATGAAACCTCTTGAGCTTGATCATCCTGCTCGGGTGAATGGACATGGATCTCCGGATTTATCCCAGGACTACCGGGACTTCCGCTTCCTTTCAGATAACTCACAAAGTTATTCCAACTGCTGATAATCATGTGTGAAAAGGGTTGGTTAGCTGGCGGAGGTGTGGTTATTGTAGGCTTTATAGTTATTCGTTCTTCCGGTGTTGTTGGCGGAAGGGGAAGTGGTCTTTGGGTCGCCTGCGGAAAAGGTCTTGGCGGTACTTGTCCTGCAGGCATTAATGGCAATGGCTTATGTTGCACTTGTCCCTCTGACGGAAAAGGTGTCGGTCTTGGCATTTGCCCTGCGGGCAAAAGCGGTAATGGCATATGAGTCATTTGTCCAAATGTCGGAACAAACGGTTTTGGAGGTGTTTGTCCTGCTGGTAAAAGTTGTGACGGCATATGAGTCATTTGCCCACTTAATGACGGAACAAATGGCTTTTGGGGCAGTTGGTTTGCGGGGAAAAATGAGGGCATATGAGTCATTTGTCCACCATTCGGAACAAATGGTCTTTGCGGGTCATGTCCTCCTGGCATAAGAGGCAACGGCTTTGGCGCCATTTGAAAAGGTGTATTTGGTATCATTTCAACAGGCTTTAGAGGTTTTTTTGTTGGACTCGCAGGATATCCCCCACCTTGCTGAAATAAAAGGGTGTAAATAGGTGGCGACATTGTGGTCGTCGGAAACCTCTCTGTTGGTCTCGTCTTTTTAGTCGTCGTCACCGGCCTTTTCGTCACAATCGTTGTGAATTGGACAGGATTATAAATCTTCTTTGGTGGCATTGTGGGATCAGCCAAAGTCGTCATAACTTTTTTAACCGTTGTTGGAAAAAGCAGTTGAGGAGTCGTTGGTCTTTCTGTAGTCGTCTCATCGATATCCGTCCCCTGAATTTTCTTCACCATCAAATCAATCTTGTCAACAGGACACCCCTCCAACCTCTGACATTTCCCACTTTTCTTCAGAATCACACCCGTATCCATAGCCAAAAAGAGCCTTTTCCTCCCAAACGTTTGATTCCTCAACGTCTGCAAGCTCTCCCTCAAATACAAACTGTAATTCTCTTTCGTTTTTAACAAATGGCTTATTTTTAAAATCGACTCGTTCAACTTCTCCGTCAATTTCCTCCCCCTAAAAAGAGCTTGAAGTGGAAACGGGAGATTTGGCGAGTGTCTATCAAAATTCTCCGGAAGTTCGTCCTCATCCCTGATTTCAATTTGGCTCAAGGCCCAATTCGTTATAAAGTCTTTTGTTGGAATTTGTGCAAAATCTTCTTCATAATCACCATCAACTTTATGCGCTGGGGGACCAAATCTTTTTTCAATTGAATCAACCGTTGACGCAGTTGTCGTGGGCGGATATGAAGTTGTCGCTTCTTCCTCCTCCAAGCCATTCCTCACATGACCTAACTCTATATCCAGATCAGTAACCAGCGTAACATAGTCTGAAACAAGCTTCTCCATTTCAATCGGAGATGCCCAGCTATGCACTAGATAACCCCCATCATTCCCCGTCACCCCAACCAATCCACAGGTCAACTTCGCAAAGCAATCCGCTTTTGACAAATCACTTATTAAATATTGCTGTTTGAGAGTCGTCAACGACCCCGAATTTCTTAGTGGAACGGGAACAGGAACAGGCGCTGGTACACACTCAACTTGATTAAATAAAAAAGTTAATATCAGAAACAAGCTTATCCTCTGATAAGCATAAATTAAGCTCCATTTCCTCTTCAATTTCACACCAATCTTTGGAATATCACTACAAACTTTGATAATCTTTAAGACTAATTTAGTCCTCTCGGGATTTTCTAGGTTGCCCATTTTAAACAAATTAACAGTTCATATTAGGGGCAAATTGATTCCAAAAAGTATCGGATAACGCTGCATCCTCCAAGGTCAGTTGTCGATAATGTCAAATTAGGTTACTCTTAAAATTTCACTTGAACATCTCTACATATTTTTGGCTAGCTCTTGTTTGAAACTGAAACTGAAACACTTTTGATCTCAAGCTAAAAAACACATACGTAATTTTACGAATGGTTATCTAGTTGTAAAGAATGTTTAGATGTTGCCGGTGGCCTAGTTTGATGCTCATCTAAAATATTTTTAGATTTACAAGAGAGAAAAAAAGTTTATTTTAATGAACAAGTTATTCTACACAAGGAAAAGGAATCAACTCATTCACGCAGCAGCTATTTCATTCACTTTACTTACCTACAAATCATTATTGGGATGATAAGGAAGCATTTATTTAGGCATTTTAAGGATGAACTTTTCGTAAACGCTCTGCTTATTAATAATTTTTCGTGCTCATTCGCCTGTTTTACGCACCCCATCTTACAAGATATTATAAAGCTAGTGTATTGTAAACTTGTAACTTTTATTTTCAAAACGGTGTTCATCTCACCTTAAACTTGGCTAAGCTTTATCACGCATTTGAGGCAAGAGAAGAAAGTAAAAAAAAGTTTCTTTTGATTTCAGCCTAAAAGAAGAATCATGCCAACTCTCAATTACCATTAGATGTAGATCAGTTTTTCCTATTGTTGGGCAAACCATTAAATGAGAAATATTTGGGGAGGATATTATGCGAGGAAATTAATTTAATTTGAAATTTGTGTTGAAAATGATATATGGGATGGTTATGAAGAATGAGGAAGTAAATATGTAAAGATGTGACTTGTAGTTCACTTTAAATTTACAAATTTTATGCACAATCAAATTATTTACAATTTAGCTTTTCAGTTTATATTTGCCGAACAAATTAGAATGTCTTGTAGCTCGTATTTCAGGCAGATTTTTATTGTGAAAATGTTTCTGAGAGCAAGTGTTTCAAATTTTTATTCAGAGAAATTCATAAATTGAAGGAATATTAGAGTTTGGTTTTACAGACTTAGGCTAATTAAGTCCTTATTTTGAACTCGATCTAAAGCAATGTAGCGGGTGTGGCTAGTCCATCCTCCCATGTCGGATTTTTTTCAGGCTGAAATAATGAGTTAAATGCTGTAATCATGTGTAAGTAACCTATCTAAACAAAAACGTCACGCGTCAATACTTTTATAGCTAATGGTTTTGACAAGCGGGTTCAAGTTCTCATAATTTTAAGAGGAATTTGACCTTAATTGTTTTGTTCTGTTTATGAAATTGATGAGTCAAAGCATTTCATAGTATGTAATGCAGAAAATCTATCCGCCCCGAGATATTCTATCATTTCTTTGCGTACTTATTTTATCTTGCAAACGCCTCCGCATAATTGGTTATCTTTTGAAGCTTTTGAAGATCACTTATGCCAAACTCAAAACCAAAACTCAAACCGCAGATAATCAAACATATTCTTCATATCACAAAAATCTTTAACATTTTACTTTCCATCTTAAGTGCATTCACTTTCACATCATCTTCTTGTTTAAGCACTCTCTTCCTATCTTGAACCCTTGGCGAGTACGACATTGCCATTCTTTCATCACGCCATTTCCGGTAAATTCCACTTTCCATCAAAATCCTAAAAATTCCAGCTAACCTTTCACTCTCTGGTGGAACAAATGCAGTATAATAGCTTCCAAAACTAACTTCTTTCTTCCCAACCCAACAACTTTTCATCTTGTCCTTCTTCAAATACTTCCTTTTTATTGAAAGGAAGCAAGTCATTTTGGATATGAAAATTGTATTTTAAAAATACACTTTGTATATTTTCTACTACAATTGAAATTGCGTAAGTCTCCCAGTTTGAGAGACAATTAATTATTTTATTTAATACTTTGATATTTTATTTAATAGAGAACACATAATATTTCTTTTGGAAAAAAATACAATACAGGAAATGGTTTACATTTTCTTCCGGTGTATCTTCCGATTGATGTAAATTTATGCCGGACTTGCGTTCAAAATATGGTCGGAAATAGTTTATGTCCGTTTACGTAATTTGCTTTGTGCGTCTGATACATCATGATGGTTTAATCTCGTTTAAGCTTTTATGGAATTTGATTACGTATTTAAAGAATGTGAATAGAAAGCAAGTGATAATTACGTTCTTTAGCAAGGGATGTTCGCTTCAAATTTATTTCAAGTGAAAGTACTTTCCCTGGTTTTTAATTATGATATTTTTGGAAGTGCTCTGCATAATTTGATTATAGCTTACTAATTTAAATGATTTGAATTAAATCAATAACGAGTAGAATGGATGCATCAATTTATTTTAAAGGTGTTTATTAATACTTCATTTGCAAAAATTAAATTATTTACAAATAAAGCTTGGCCAAGAAATGAAAAAATAATTTTAAAAGCGATTGTTTCACGGCTATTTTTAAGAGAGATTGTGACGTACAATTGTGAGATTGTGTATTTCAATAATGAGTGATAGGCAAAGAATTTTTTCGCAAATCCATTCCGTTGCGTTTTGCAATTATATGCTTTGCTTACTAAACGTTAACAAAATTAATTTTAATAATTGGATGACATGTAATTTAAAGTATCGAAAAAATATTTTATTTGAAGCAAATAAAACTAGTTTCGTTAAAATGAATGCAAAAGTTTGACTTGCTTTTTATATCCAATTCAATTCTCCTATCAAAATATTAACCATCGTTATAAAGGATTTCTTACAACTATTGTGGCAAACTTTAAACCGTAACATTTGATAATAGGTAATGGCTGGATTAACTGTTCTTAGTTAAATACTTAAATTAAATTTTTATTGACTTCATTGCGGGCAAGGACTATTTTTATTCAATTTGATAGAAAGCACGTCCACAATAAGGGTCCCTAAAAATCGATCTTCGGCTCTATTTACGCCATCACGTATAGGATACTTCTGTTGTCCGAGCTTCTCAAGGTTGGCCTGATACAATGGGACATGTCCATGCCACTATGAATATAAAATAATTAAATTAAGATATCAATTTTGTTAAACCTGAAACATCAATATCTCATTACCAAATCGGTGACATCGCCATTGTAATCTCTAATACCAATCACAACTTCCTGAAAATTTACAAAGTTTAAAGAGTCAACACTTTATTCAGTTATGTTTATATTTCTTGGGTATATTTAAAAAAATACATCGTTTTTGTTAACAGTTAGTGAGTAAGATTCCTTCCAATCAGGATTGGCCGTATTTATAGTATAATCCGCCCCTTTTCCGATTGTAGATAACAGATTCTGGTTGACATAAACTTCCACATATCCATCCGCACCAGCTAAAAGATTTTTTAATTATACTATAAAAAATTCAATAGTATTTAAGTTTTGATAAATTTAATAATAATATCTAAAATATATTTACGTTGGCGACCAGCAGAACTATCCTGATCAACTAAATTCCTTTGAGATTAAAATAATATAAAAAAATAGCAAATTTAATATATTTTTTCAGGCTAAATAGTAACTCCAAATTATTAAAAGACTTACTCTGCTCTCAACTTAAAAGTAACGTAGATACCAAACGCACCGTTTGCAACGCTTAGTAAAAGGAGGGCACACGGGAGTAGGCTCTTTTCACCCATGTCTGTGAGTCTTTCAGATCTGAAAATATTGAAACTAAACTAATCTTTTGAAATGAATCAAATTTTTCATTAATTTTCAACCAAATTGAATAGAAGTAATTATTTTCATCGGGTAAATTTTATTAAATTATATTTCAGTTAACTAACCCGTTATGTCGATTAAAACGTCTGATAAAGTGTGTCAGGAAAAGTGATGAGCAATATTGGCTGACTGATTTTAAATCTAAAAATATTGAAACAAATTGTTTCAAACAATTTGTTTGGAACGTAACAAGTCTAAGACTTTACACAGTTTAACGTTTAATATTATAATTAGTACAATTGTAGTTAGCCCTAAACAAGTTTACTTACTAAATTTCAAATGCCTTGAATTATTCTATCTAGAGTCAAACAGGATGCATCTAGAAATATTTAATGGAGGATGTAATCAACACTTTCATCCGGTGGATCTTCCGATTGATGTAAATCGTAATCTGGTTTAAACCCATTCGTAATTTGCGTAATTGGCACCTGATGGAATTGAGCTTGTATAACCATTTATGGAATTTGATTCGTATTCAATAAAATCAATTAGAAAGCAAGAGAATTATTTCGGATATTAGAATTGCATTTCAAAAAATTTGCACATTTTCTGCACGTATTGTAAAGCTGAACCCTTAAATATTAAAATAAGTGTTGATATTTACTAATATTACCCTTACAAATTGCAATACTTTTATTATATTATTTAATACTTTGATTCTTCTTCTAATGAAGAACGCATAATATTTTTTAATATAACCAGGAAATGGTCAACATTTTTTTCCTGTGGATCTTCCGGTTTATATTATTTTATGCCGGACTTGCGTTTAAAGGATGACCGGAAATGATCCATGTCCGTTTACGTAATTTGCTTTATGCGTATTTATGAATAGGAATTAATTTCGTTTAAACTTTTATGGAATTTGATTACGTAATTAAAGAATGCAAATAGAAACCATCTTATAAATACTTTATTAAGGGCTCTTCTCTTCAAACTTGTTTAAAATGTAAAAATGCTTTCACTGCTTTCTATTATTTTTATTATTATATAGTAGTATTTCTACAGGTGCACTGCATAAATTGATTATAGTTTACTAATTTAAATGATTTTGAATGAAATCAATGCCGAGTAGAATGGATGAATGAATTTCTTTTAAAGGTGTTTATGAATACTTCATTTTTGCCAATTAAATTACTCGGAAATGAAGGTTGCCGAAGGTAAAATGAAGGAACATCAAATGCAAATCTATTTTATGCGATTCTATGTCCATTTTAGGAATTCTAAAATGGAAACATTATGTTGTAAGCCTTGTCTTCCGCAACAATAAGTATATTGAAGCGTATTAAAGGCAACAAGGCGAAAATAATAACATTTTCCACACAAGAAAATAAACAACAATTTTTAGAACGCGAAAAACACGATATTTTAACCTTGAAAAGCAGTTTGTTGACAATTGCCTTTCTTAGTTTGAATTGTCTAGTGTTGCCTTTACACAACGAATTGGAAAGAACAAAGAACATTTATTAAATTGTTGATGTCCAAAAACTTTCCATATAACCCATCTCTCAATTTTAAAATATCTTTAGAATTTTTCACCACTTTCTGGCTCAGGTACCCGTGTGAAAAAGTTCTGCAGAGTTATGTAAACATGGTCTGCATAATGAATTCTGCATAAATATTT
>JAHZMU010002517.1:0-11872 GCA_027743725.1 Rambutsinella grinnellia | reverse complement strand
CAATTGGGCAAGCTATAAATTCTAAAAGGATTTTGATCAGCAAAGGCATTACAATTCTGGAGAATGTCTTGTACCAAATCGTTCTTTATAACGTTGATGTTTTGCTTATCCCCCAAATCTGGAAGGAGATGGTCTCTGGCAAGATTAGCAATTGGGTTGAAGCATGTAATGGAGTCGTAATGCAGCAACTTTACTCAGGCTCGGAAGGGATCAAAACTCCTGAAAAAATAGTGGAAGAATATAAAGAGCTTAATTACATAGAAAATGATGACTTGCAAGACTATCCTGAACAAGTAAGGGAAATTGTTAAGGGAGAATTGAAAAGTAAACTCATTCAAACTCCAATTTCAAACTGGGATCAATCCACAATCCAAAGTTGGGTGAAAGCAGTCAAGTCTGGGGTTGAATGGAATGAGGAAATGTTGCAAGAAGCCCTCACAGTTGTTTCGCGAGCTTGCTACTTAACCCAGCATTATCATCTCAACCCAATCCAGATCTTAACTGCTTATGTGACATTGAGTAAGAAGAAAGTAGGAAGACTAATGCAGGTAGCAACAGGCTCAGGAAAATCTACAATAATCGCAGCTCTATCAGTTATTAAAAGGTTGATGGGGTTAAAAGTTGATGTCTACACGAGCACTCCAGTTTTAGCCGAAAGGGATGTAAAGACTTGGGCTCCTTTTTATGCGATGTTTGGCTTCACATGCGATCATAATGGGGATAAAGGCGTTTACTTGAGAGGGAAGAAGGCATGCTATTACAAAGATGTTGTTTATGGAGACACAGCCCAATTCCAATTCGATACTTTGCGAGACGAATACTCATCTTTTGGCACAAGAGCTGGGAGAAAATACGAGTATGTAATTGTAGACGAAGTAGACTCTATGCTCGTTGATGACAGCTCAAAACTAGCTAGACTTAGTTCACCCCTTCCAGGAATGGATTTATTGAGAATCATCTACCATCTAATATGGCAAAGGTTGCACGACATCAAGCAAAGACTTTATGGAGTGGATGGACACACCTTTTATTTAGAAGGAAAGAGGAGTAGTGATGAAAACGGGAATATTTATTACACTTTCGTTGATAAGAAAACAGGGAATGAAAGGACCCTGAATGACTTAAGCTTTTTCATCAAGCTCAACTTGAGCAATGAGGCGGAGCTAGAAAATGCTTTTATATTTAAAGTCAAAGAGATTGATAGTTTTGTTCAAGAACATTTAACGAAGTACACAAGTTCTTTGATAGGGGACGGGAGCAAAGAAGTTGAGAAGGTTGAGCTGCCAAGGTTTCTCCGGAAGTTTGCCCAATCCCAAATTGAGAATTGGGTTGATTCAGCATTGACAGCATTGGCAGAGGATTTAGTAGGCTTTACGGGGACTTTGGGGTCGAGATTTGAGCAGAATATTCTAAAGGAAATTTATAACGTTGAGACAAACATTATTCCAGAGCTTCACTTCAAAAGATTTCAAATGTTAGCCACACACGTCTTAAATACAAAAGAGGAGTGGGCTTTAAAGATTGTCAAGTCAGCTTTGCACGAATCAAGCAAGGGACGGGCTGTTTTAATTATTTGTAAATCAATCAAGGAAGCGAAATCATTGCGAGAGAAAATTGAACTAGAGGATAGAAGCGGGGCTTGTGTGAAACTTTATTCGCAAAATGATTCTGGGCAAGAGAAAGAGATTGAGATGGTGAACAAGATGGATATAATTATAGCGACTAATTTGGCTGGGAGGGGGACAGATATTAATGCTAGGAAGGTGGAGGAAAACGGAGGGCTTCATGTAATTCTATCATATCTTCCTGATAGTCTTCGTGTGGAAGAACAGGCTTTTGGGAGAACAGCAAGGCAAGGGAATAAGGGCAGTGGGGAGATGATTTTATTCTCGCCTGGCTCAACTCTTGGATATGAAGACTTGCTTAAAATTCGCAACAAAGAGGAGCGGAATAACCTCGAAAAACTTAAATTGGAACAACTCCCATTGATCCAGACGAAGGATAGGTTGTTTTCAAATTTCTCAAAGCTCTACTCAAAAATTAGGTCAGAGCTTGGATTAAATCTGAAGCGTACTTTAGGCTTAGATGCACTAACCCCTGTGGAGACAGTTCGCCTCCAGGCAATAGAACAAATGTGGGCACTCTTCCTAAAAAAGGTAGATGATGGAAAGACTCATTTGGGCAAAGCTGATAAAGCCTATCTCATTTTTGAGAAAGCGATTGAAAGAATTTATATGAATGAGAAAGAGACAATTTCATTAAGTGATAACGGTTTTTATTGGACTCTGCTTGGGAATGAGTATTATAAGCGGTGGAATATCACCAAAGATAATAGTGGAGAAGCTGAAAAATATTTCCAGAATGGGCTCAAGCAAGAAAGTGAGTTTGTCGCTGGGACACACGCAGGGCTAGGATTTTGCTTGTTAAAAGGAAAGACTAAAACGATTGGAAAGAATAGCCACAATGACAACTACAAGACAGAAGCTCTTGAACATTTTCACAACTCGCTGGAAATTCTTTATTCGGAGATTGCTACGCACACTACAGCTCAAACTTTGCTTATTCATCGAGGCGGAAGTCAGGATTCGGATTTATTCAAGCAGCTCACAGAACAGATTGGGCTTGTAGGTGATTACGCAAATAATATAAAAGGAGCAATGTCAACAGTAGAAAAATCACTGAGAAGGGTTTACCTTACCGAAATAAATGAGAATATTTCATTGGAAAGGCGGTGGAGGTTAGATGACGGCGAAGATATAGAAATAAGCGGGTATTTGAGCAACTCGAGCAAGTTCAACTTGGAGTTCCACGACCTTACTTCTCATACTGATAGTGGAAGAAAAGACCAAGCCATTGAAACTATTAGAAATTTGGATGATATCACCATCTCTGTGCAAAACCAGAGGTTAGATACTTTGACAAGAGTTGGCAGAGGGAAGCTTCCAATCCTTAAATTATTTGGGGTTGAAGGGATTAAAGGGGTGAAGAGAGTTTTGGAGGAGTTAGAAATTTCTGAATTTACTTTAGGGATTGGTCCAGTACAGAAATCATTTTTGGAGAAAGTTGTAAAGCTGCAGGATAAAAAGGTTACTATAATCTGGAAAGATGGCCAAGAGATTCAATACAAACAAAGCTTTGAAATGAGCAACGGAATACTAAGTGAAATACCGGATTGTGACCTCAGAATTGAGCTGGAATTAGAATTGGATGAGATGGAAAGATTGGCAGAAGAGATTTCAAATGATCATCAGCTGTATCTTTTATTACGTAACTTGGATGAAAATCAGATTAAAAAATGCTGGACTAGTGAGGCTAATGATGGAAAATGCTCTCCAGGATTTCTCCAGTCGTTCCCCGAAAACCAAGTTGTTTTTAAAAACCTTACAAATAAAGAAGCTAAGCAGATTATTAATTCACTGCGAACGGAGAACGTGGATTTTAGGTTGATTATTGAAAAGTTGGAGTTTCAAAAGGCGGAAAAATGTTTAAAAAAGTCGGGTAGAAAGTTAGAGGAGATTGACGAAAGGAAAGTGAACGAGATGGGAGGTCAATTTAGTACGTTTACGTATATCCCATTAGATCTGATCCGGGAGCTTAATCAAAGAGGGCTTCTTCTAATGCCTGAATTTAGCGAAAGAGGGTTTATTCCGTGGAGAAGCATTACGGCGATCGGTATGCTGGCGGCTGTTCAGGTGGCTGCTGGTGGGATTCTAATTAGTACAGGCTTTGGGGCAACGGTTGGTCTCGGCTTGGTAACGGAGGGGATGGCCGAGGTAGCAACAATGTATAGAGCTTACTCTCAAAGACGCTTTAGCTGGAATGAATACGCTATTCAGAAAGCTGTGAGCTTAACAATCTCTGCGGTAAGCATGGGCTTATCTTCTCTGAAGGATGGGGCGAAAGGTGTCAAGACATTTGTGCAAGGAGCAGTCTCTGAGATAACGGAGCAAGCAGGGCAACAAGTTATTACTGGAGTGGCAGAGAAGACTTTAAATGATGGGATTAGAGTGGCAGGGCATAACTTGTCTAATTTGGCCCTAAAACATATTGGAATAAAAGGGGCGGAGACCGTTGCCAAAGTAAGCCTCTACTCCGTGACTGACGCAGTCTCTCAATTCACTTTGGATAGTGTTAAAGAGCACTTGAGCGGTGAGGTTGAGAAGTCTATAAAACGGGAATTTGGACAGAGAGATTTCACAAATCTTTTGGGGACCTTGGCCGTGATTGGGAAGGGGAATGAGTTGTATTTGAAAGGAGTTAAGTGGACCGTAGAGGTGACAAATCCTCAGTCTGGGGACTGGAATAAATACTGGGAATTAGTGGGCTATCCACTTTGCCAAGGGATCTTATCAGATCCGCAATTTCTCGGCAGTCCTTTTGCTATAGCGACGAGGCTCATTGGAGTCATAAATGGGTGTAGGGAAATAGCTATGATTAGTCAAAAAGTCTCTTGTCACATTAGGAGAAAGTTAGAGGCGGAGTGTGAGAATTTTACCCCGTCTGCTTGCATTCAAGAGAGACTTGGCTTTGAAAAGGAAGAAGCTGACAAGATAGTTAATCAAATGGAATTCGGAAAAGAGTCTGCCTTCCACGTTAAGACAATCAACGTTCCAGATAACATTGATGGTGACGCGTTGCTCAGTCATTTTGCGAAGATTAATAAGGAAATTGTGACACACACCCCGGATATGAGAGAGATGAGCAGGATTATTAAGTCTATTGCGGATAAACTAGCGGAGCACATTTCAAGAGTGGCCAATAGACAATTAGCAGCTCCTATTATGACATTTGGAGTGGGACAAATTGTCGCATCAGTTTCACAACACATACAAAGCAACTATTTGGTTAGCGACAATCAACTCTCTGCAGATCAATTGCGGGTGAAGGAGTTAAAGGAAAAGGAAGAGAACCAGTTAAGCGCAGAAGAAAGGCTATTTATTCAACAACATGATCGTCCCATGACGTTTGCAGAACAGATTAGAGGAAATGCGAAAGACTACATGGTATCCTATCAACAGCGTGATATTATCTCCGTTATCTCCACAATTTCTGAAGGAAACTATGATACTCCACCTGAAAATTTTGAAACTGAGGTGGAGTCAGCATTGAAAAATATTTTGGGTGGAGGTGCCGCTGACATTTCTGTAGTTTTTATGTTGGCCAAGTTAAATCATGCAAATATCAAGCTTGTCGATTCCCAGTATGAGCCAACGGAGAAGGATAAAGAGGAGGGTGTAAATCTTATTGTTTGGGAAAAGCCAAAAGTTGCCGGGACAATCGGTCATTATTCTGTGATGGATTCGGCTGGTGAGCTTGTTCAAGTTGCTTCCGGCGGCAACGATTGTGCTTATGATGTCCTCTCTGTTATCACTGGAAAGTCGCCAAATGATTTGAGATTGGAATCAGCTCTTTATATTGCGCACAATCAAGATGTGTTTGGAAGGATTAACGAGTCTGCTACTTGGATACGCGAAAGGTTTCCGAGAGAAGCTAATAACTTGCTATTTGTTGGAGGATTAAGTGATAATCCGAGACAACACGTTGTCACCGACATTGCCGAATGCACTAGGCCTAAAGGTAACATCGTAGGAGATTTGTTCTATGACACAAAATTAAAAATATTTGCTGCTCACCACGGAAACAAGGTGACTCTTGATGATGGCTCCCAATATTTAATACACAATAGTGGATGGGAAGAAGGCACAGTCTTTACACCTGCGGATAATATGAGTTCAGCTTGGTCATGCAAAGATAGTGTGGGAACGTTTGGAGAGCCAACGCTTCAGGATGTTTTTAATAACTCTACTGGAATACAACAGGGTGGGCCCCTAGTTGACTACATTACGGGGCTAACATGCATTGGAAGTCAAACAACCGGATATGATTTTGCAACAACGGGAGAACGCTCACTTGTACAGGTTGGCCGTGATGTCCGCGATTATTTTAATGAGCCGTCTTTAATTACCCTGAATTCAACACCAACTTATACACCTTCAAGTGTCAACAGTTATGATCTGAACTATGAGATTTCTCTGCCAAATACGCAGGGAAACAAGCTCTTGCCTTTGGATTACTCGAGTGACGAATGGAATAAAATGTATAGCTATAAGGAACCAACACCTTCCTACACACTTCCGCCGTCGAACGTGACAGGATATAAATCTTATGATTTGGGACCGATCAGTTATGAAACTTCTAGTTACCAGAGTGGCACTGATTATTTAAGCGGTTTAAGGGACCTTAATAATGAAATTTCCCAAATGAATCAGTCCTTGAAACAGAGTTTGAATAGTCCACTGTATGGATCTTCTTCATTATATGATACTTCTTCAAATTATGGGTCTTCTCTATACAGCTCGCCTTCATATGGGTCATCTACATACGCAAATTCATTCGGAGCAGCAGGAGGTTACTCAAATTATGGGTCTTCCCTAAACAGCTCGCCTTCATACGGATTATCTTCATATAATGACTTTTCTTCATACTCCATAAATTCATACGGAGCAGCAGGAGGTTACTCAAATTCTTTCTATTCCAGCTATTAAAAAAAAATTCTAGCAATTTATATACAATTATAGTTACTATTATAAATAAATGAATTTGTTAAAAAATAATAAACTTGTTTCTACAATCTTAATTGCAATGAATAATTTTATTTAGCATTCGATTAATTTATTCCATGAACAATGGTTGTTTTTCGCGTAAGAAAAATTGTCAATTTTGAATTCGGCCGACTAAGGAAAAATAGCTTGTTGTTTGTGTGACGTCAAGTGAAGAGAAAAGGGCTGGGCATTTTCAATTGAGGTTGAAATTACCAAATTAATAGTTTATGATTGCCGTCCCTTTCTCATCTGCACTTTGCTAGTCATCGTCTATTTTTTAAATTTTTTATGAAACGTCTTGGATCAGTTTATCACAAAAAAATTACGGAATTCCTTCAAACACCGTTTGGATTTGGATCGTGAGCTGTCACATAGCAAATTGCTCTACAGCACTTGCATTCTCTGCAAAAGTCTACGTTGCACCCAATCATTTTACAGATTTCATTAATGAAAGTTTCAAGTTTGAGAAATTTAATATTAGACAAGCTATATTTTTTTAACAAGCGTTTGAAAAATCAGATCAAACAGAGAACGATGTCAAAATTGTGAGTATTAGCGGCAAAAATTGTGCGAATATCAGTCTTATGGCGTGTCCTTCCATTTATTGTCATAGCATCCGCTTGGATTTATAATGTTCTGATTATGTAATGCTCATGTGCAATTAATCTCCATTCTTTTCAATCCGTGTAGGGAAAGAAGTGAGAACAAGATAGTGCTAAAAGGGTATTCAAGTGCGAAATTTTTTGTTCGATGCTTTTAGGTTATAATGAGGGGTTAAGTGAAAAATTGTGTAAGATGCCATTCTAAGATAATCATAGTAAGATTAAACCAGGAACGGATAGATTGTAACTGAATATAAAAAAATTACTGATTTTCTATAATAATTTTTAACACTTCCTCTTTAAAATTGGCAGTAGCTAAAAAAGTGTTTGTTTTTAGTATAATAATTATTATTTCATTATTGATGGGAAAGCATTAGCTTATTTTGACTTGCACAGAAGACATAAATCATTCATGATGAATGAAGTGTACCCAGAATAATATTTCAACCCAAGCTCTACTCAATTGAGAGTTATTATAATGTGCGTAAGCGTAAAAGCGTCACTATCCATCCCATCCCAAAACAAAAACAGGACAGAGATCATATTCATAACTATCCCATTCGTCCCAATTAATTTGGATAGCTCTTCATAAATAGGATTGCGGCTACAGCAAAGTAGAATCTGGTTATGGTTCAATTAATAAAGCAATGACGGCGCAATGAAGAGGCTAAGGTCATTTTTTGCTCCCGCAAGAGCTTGAAAGCCAAAACACCTGGGCCGGAGGCGCTCCTCTAAAGTGAAGATCTAAAATATTTAAGACAAATTGGAGGTTTAACGTGTGGTTTCACACAAAGTCAAAACAAGCCGTTTGGAATGCCACATGTTACAGTATACCAAAGCAGTTTACTGTCCAAGTATACCGTATCATTTTCACTCGGGTTTGGATGAAGTCTACATTGCAGTGGATGCATGATTCTGGTTTGGTTTACGCTTGGAAAGAATTCTCAGATTCTTTACTTATGCTTCAACATGAATTTTGAAAGACTAGAGAATCCCTACAAGAGAAAAATTAAATTGGCAATTAAAATTTAAGAATTTCTTGTGGATTGCGAGATTTCATATGGGAATTTGCATGCTTGCACTCATGTCGTTTTTTGTAGAAATTGGTGGAGATATTTATGGAAAATACATTGTATGGTAAAGCCACCTTCTGCCTTATTATATGTAACGTGCTATTAGCATTTTAGCAACCTGGAGAAAGCCATCCATGCTTCAGGATTAACACTAGGGCAATAAGAAAGACTCATTTGTTACGTCTCATGCAATTCAATTTCAGATTTAATCAAATGTAGTATTTCTGTAATGCACAGGCAAACGCCTAATAAAATGGCTGTTTTCACTCAAATTATAATTTCCTTAAATTTAACAGTTAAAGTTTTGATTTATTTCTCGCCCGAAAATTTAATACTAGACTTTAATTTATTTTAATCAAAATGAACTTAAATGAAAATAAAATATTGTTCAGACCATTTTATAGCGTTATATAAATAAACAGAACGTTAGTAATAATATACAATTTTTGGAACAACGTAGCATACTTTTAGACTTTACCTATTCGTCACTAACAGATAACACTTAAGATTAAACCATATTGCTTCTAAAGCAATATTATTTTAAATTTTTGCTAATTAAATCACTCACTTAATATACAAAATTATATTATCAATGTCACTTTTCGAATAATTGAAATGCTTTCTTCCTCAACTTTAGAGACAAAAGTTCCAGTTTACAAATGAAAAAGTATTTTATTAATTAAGTAATTAATTTCATTATTTTTTAATGTGGATTCATCCCATTCACATCAACTGGACAGTTGAATGCTTTTGCAAACTCGCTAAAATACTTTAGAGGCTCATTAACTCTAAATTCCGCTGGGGAGTGGGTATCCGTTTTGATTTGATTAGCTAACGCCTCAGGTGTAACTGACTCGCAATGCCCCTGTAATTTAATTCGTTAGTGAAGGAAAAATAAATAATCAATTTGATAAGTACCTGAGCATAAGCTAGAAAGAAGAGTTGGGCAATGGTAAATTGTTCCACTTCCTTCTCTAGCCCGTATTGAGAAAGATAATCTTGATAAGCTCTCCAGCTTACTCTTAGCCCAAACATATCCGCAAAATCTTCTTTAAATGTAAAAGGCCAATTCAACTTTAAATTCTTCAGATTTTCCAGAAATTCTTCAGATTCATCTGATAAGCAGTCCATTTTCTTGTTGCTTGACTCAAGCGTTATTGGAGAAGTATATTGCACCGCATGGCCAATTTCGTGAGCAATATAGAACCCAAGCATAGCATAGCTTTGGTATTTTGGGCGACTCCCCGCGAATAATGGTGACCTAAGAAATGCCGGCGATATAGCTGTAATACAAGCAAATACTTTAGAATTTAATTTAAATGAATTATTAACTATTTTTAGATTTTACTACTTACAAATTACGCTGGTATATTCCTGATAACGAATACCAGGTTTATACCAATATATGCCGTGTGGTTCTCCTTTTATAAATTTGAGTACATGCTTTCCAAACTCGAAACTATTAATTTTCATCTGGTTTTCAAGGTAGCTCCCGCCCAACTTGAGTTTGTCATAATACTTCTCAACTTCCCCTCTATCCTCAACTGCTAACACTCGAACTTTATCAATTTTTGCAAGCAAAATCTCTTTTTCTTCAGATCCCATACACTCCGCTTCCTTCAGAGTAGCTTTGGCCGCCTCAAACATCATACTGGTCATATTTTTTAGCTCTTGCTTGGCATCAGGATCAACTTTCTCCTCCACGTATTTGGACCTTAGAGCCCTGCCGAATACATTTTTTGCGGTGTCAAGACAAATATTTGTTCTGCTCTTATAAACCTGCATGCTTCCTCCCAAATCCGCTTCAAATTTTATCTTCATTTTGTAAAGGGTTGGAGTTGCTTCACTGATCATTCCTGTGATTAGACGCCAAACCACGTAATTCCTAATTGTTTCATTAGTTTCCATTCTCAAAACATCCAAAAGCTCGAACCAATAGCCAGTACCTTCTACTAAAATATTGTCACTCTTCCCGACAACCAATTCAACAAATTTCTTTAAGAGATCGTCAGTCTTGTCTGGAAATGAAAGAAACTGAAGTCGTATAGGGGAAGTGTTGGTCTTCTTAGCAAGGTCTGCAAGACGAATTTCAAAGCTGAGAATATCTTGAACTGCTTGATGCAATTTATCTTCATGTCTTGACCCCAGCTCACTTGCAACAGAATAAATAAAATTCTTGTAGGCGTCGATAGCTTTCGAATTAAAAGATGAGTTGGTCAACATCTCTATTGAAAGTCCAAAGCTTGGCTTCTTGAGCTATAATATAAAACAAGGTATTTAAAAATTAATTTAATTGCTAAATATTTATTTAAAATTCTTACTTGTACAACGGCTTCATAATTTTCACTTTCGAGTCCCACATCCAAGCTAATTATTGCAGAGTTACCAGTGCTTCTCCTAGTTTCCGCGGCGACCTTAACCCAATCAAAATCCTTAGCATTCAACACTTGCGGATGGATGAGCTGCCAACCTCCAACCTCATTCACAAGCCTTTTGAGAGACGCTATTTCTTCTTTTTTAATATTTTCTTCATCCAAGCAGGTTTTGACAAACCGCTTCATTTCCTTAATTGGCTTAATATCATCAGATTTATCTGGGTCATGGAGAACCAGTCGATTTATTTCTTCTTCTTCGAAGTTCATCGCAACTTCAAGACGACTCAAGCGTTTAAGATCAAGCAAGAGCGATCGGGGTGGATATTTAGCCAAAAAATTACCACAGGCGAACTGATAGAAATTTTTGCATGGATCTGCAACAGTATCTATGTCGTCAATTGGATCGCTTTCCAAAATAGTAAGGACACTTCTGCTAATAAATTTAACTTCAAAAACAATAATGACCAGGCAAAGTAGAACAGCGCCTGCAGTAAAGGCCCTAAATAGCTTTTTGCAGCCATTTACTCCACACCTAAAAGATTACAAAATTATAAGTTTTGGTTTCAAGATAATTGACATCAATCGTTATGTAAAATTTACCGCCTCCAGCAATCCATTTCTCTTTCACAAGTTAGCTATTTTTTCTTAATTATTTATCTCAACGTTACAATTTTATTTAAACTGGCACTACTTCTCTAAACACTTTATCTGCTGAAATGAATAAGTGTTCAGTCACCACATATTTAATGGACTATTTCTAAGTGCATTCAGACTTTCTAACGTTTTAAGGGATTAAGCTCCACTTGTGAGAAGTGAGCAGGTACCATCCACAGGCAAGCTTTAAAACGTTTGTGTCATGAAATGTAGTAAAAGGTAGTGAGAAATTTAGAATAAGTAAACGCACAGCATCAGCAAAATAATTAGGTACTAGACCAGAAGCAAAGCTTAATTTTAAGGGCTGGAATGACTCATTCTCAGTGCGATATTTTGGTCGGAGTATATGCATTAAGCTCAAAACTTATTTAAGTCAAGGAAAAGGATGACCCTTTTTTGTAATTTTCCTAAAAAACTATTTTTAAGTAAAAAAGACATTTCATATTATGAGTGTGAAGTTACAGCTGAATCAGCTGCAGCTGAATCCGCTGCAGCTGAATTTGTTTGAGACGATACAGCTGAATCATACAATTGATATTTTTCAAAGAAATGAAGCTTGTTTTTCA
>JAHZMU010002516.1:0-16190 GCA_027743725.1 Rambutsinella grinnellia | reverse complement strand
GCAGATTTTTTATGCTCACTTAAAGGAAGCTTTTGTGCCCCTTCGTTTAAAATTGCTTGGACATTATCAGCAAGAGATGTACTAACTATTTGATTTTCAGTTACTTCAGCTTTTGGTGGGAGGACTTCACATCCTTCTGGAATTTTTACCTGCTTTGGCTTCTTAGCCTTTCTGGGTTTTGCGAGGCAGAGATTGCTAGTAAAAAGGCATAGTGCCAACACGAATACAAATTTATTTGGATGCATTTTGACTTAAATTCACTTCGCTAACTTATGAAAAATTACTCTAATTAAAAACAAGTTGCAAGCTTTTATACGAGTCGCGAGTTTGGAAGATCAAGTTCTGCGTATAAAAGTATTACGTGGTAATCGTTTGGCTTATCAAGTAATAGTTAATATATTTCAGCATTCCAGAATACTTTAATGGTTTCTGCTGAAATTGAGACTTGCTTAATAATTGTATGAAAAGCGAAAAAGATATTAACTTAAGCAGAAAGTGTCATCAAATTCCACGTTTTGATTTTGCAATCAAGTTCACGCTATTTGGTTTGAACTCGGGGTCGAGATCATGACCTTTTAAACATTTTTTCTCTTGGCAGAGCGAATATATCTTTTAAATATGAACTTTCCAAGTTCAGCTAAAAACGTTGGGGTAGGCAAGGTCGAAGCATTTTTAATTTTGCGTAACTTTCCGAATTTTAAATCTATAAATTGATATCCATTCTATGAAGATGATTACAAAGTAGAGCAATTAAAGCAATATTTGCTGCAATTAATTATCAAAGTTTGCAATAGGTCGTATCTCTGATAGAGCGCTTCAAAGTAAAGAGATAATCTTATTTCACTCAAACGTCACGAAATTCTTACTAATGTCAACCTTTCCAGGTAAAGCCTGTCTTATTTCTTGAAAATGGCTTGAATAAAAGCGTGCAAATATATAAAGGAGACAGAACTGGTCTTCAAATTAACTACTTAAGAAACAAGTCATACACATTAACTCATCTTAAAGCCACTTAAAGACATTTTGAAGTTATAAAATGAAATCTCTTGTTGTCTTCATCATCTCTGTTTGCCTTTGGGGCATCCAAGGACTGAATATAGAAATGTATTTAGGAAACCAGTTGGAAAGTGAGTAGATTTTTTGCATTTAAATTAAAAAAGTAGTTAAATGGAGTTTTATAAAAAGATTTTGATAATTCCAGGTCAAAACTATAGTATGAATTTTGGAGAAAATTTACCAACGTTTCCATGCGTAACTGTCCAAGACATGAAGACATTTGGAGTCGATTCTATCACAACTGACACATGCTTGTTAGCATACAGTCAACCTAATTGCAACGAATACTTTGCAGATATTCCTCCAAACACGGAACTTTCGAGTAATGAAATAACCTCGTTCAGATCTTGTGATGATGAGAGAAGTAAAAAGCTCCCATTTAGTTTGTGGAATGCAAAAAGTGAAAAGGGTGAGTGAAAATTAATCGCTTGATATTTATTTAAACTTGTTTTAAAATATGATTGTTTTTTTAGTTGTGGAATTTGATGACTTGTGCGGCTGTAAAAATGTGGAGGAGGTAGGAAATCAGTTGGTCGTTCCCCAATTAAACTTTGGATGTTTTGCTTTATATTCGGAGGAGAATTGCGAAGGGGAAAAGGTCGAATTTGATAGCGATTTGCAATATAAATATTTGGCAAATCCGGAAATGACAATAAATGGATTGGGAGGGAGGATCAAGTCGGTCGGCGCTTGTGGATTGGAATGCATAAAGTAAATATTATATTTTCTAAAGCGATGATAATATTTTTGGGCTTTTCTTTAATTGTTTTGTTTCTTTTGCAGGCTTCGCGGCGAAATCTACAAATTCACTTTAGACTTTGACATTGACGAAAGCCAATATTTGAAAGACGTCATCCTTGCGGAGAGAACTACTATTAATAATAACGGGAGTACCAAAATATCTAGGACTTTTCAAGACACAACAACAATAAGGCAGAGCTATTCGGTTACAATGAGTAATTCAATGTCTTCCATGGAGAGTGTTACAATTGATAAAGATGTGCGGACAGATTTTACCAGAAACAAAGACATTAGGCAAGATAGAGGTGGAGATGAAAGGGATGAAGTGGGAAGTCAAAATGGGTTCCAAACTGATGATAGGTATGAACATGGAAGTACTATTCAAGAAGGGGAGAATGTAGGGAAGGAAAGTGGTATTCAGCAGACAAGGGGCAATGAGAGAAGAACTGGGAGAGATTTTAGCTCTTCGCATGGCACGGAAAGAGGGACGTCGGTTGTAAATGAGAAGAGTAAATCAACTAATATTCAAGACACGAATACAAGCGAATCTGGAAGGTCATCTCAGAGAGGGAATGATAACAGCTATAATGTTGGTGGACAAAAGAGCTTAACTGGGGAGCAGACTATTAGCAATACTGCTGGGCAAGAGAGGAATTCACAGGCTGGGTATAACTCAGCTTATAATTCAGGAGGAGATCGGAGTTATACAGTTGGGCAAGAAAATAGCAGGACACGTGGCTCGGATAGAACATCCCAAATGGGATGGGACCAAGCAAGCACGAATGCCAATGAACAAAGCAGTCAAACAGGCACATCATCTACTTCCGGTACTAGTTGGGACAAAAGTAGTACAAGCGGAGGGTCAAATAGTACATCGACTGGAAGTTCGAATGGTACAAACCACGACAGTTCATCAACTAATACTCACGGTTGGGAAGCAGGATTGGAAATAGGCGGTAGTACAACGGGCGAAGCTAACTTCCTATTTTCAAAAGCAACCGTAACTGTTGAGGCTAAAGCTCGTGCTTCTACTTCCGGTTCTTATGCAAGGTCAGAATCAAACTCCAACTCAAACACTGTCCAGCAATCAAACGATGTGTCGACGTCATATTCAAGCAGTCAATCAAATTCGGGCTCTAATTCAGACACAAGTTCATCGTCAAATTCCAGATCAACCTCCCTCTCAAATTCTAATTCACTCTCTGGGTCAAGTTCTGCTTCAAACTCTGCTTCAAACACGCAAGCTAGTTCCAATTCCAAAACTTTTTCTAACAACTTCTCCAACTCATTTGGCACTTCCGGCTCTGATTCGATATCAAATTCTAATTCAAACACTGCATCCCGCTCTCAATCGGGGACAGACTCCAATTCATATTCAATCACAGGATCAGCTTCAGCCACGGATTCAAATTCCCAATCCAATTCAAAGACAAAATCCAATTCAGTTACTGAAAGTGACTCTGAATCATCTTCAAGATCATCATCTTCTTCACATTCAAGAACAGGCTCTACTTCTGAATCTGACTCGTCTACAGATTCAATCACAAATTCGGGCTCCAATTCCCACTCAACTTCCAAGTTGGACACAATTAACTACTCCAATTCACGCTCTAATTCCCTTTCCGGTTCAAATTCAAAGTCAAAGTCTAAATCCAGATCATACCTCGACTCAATCTCAGACTCGCTTTCCAACTCGATCTCAAACGCCCTTAAAAACGGCTACACCCAAACTTTTACTGAGGAACACAGCCACTCTAAGACATACGAACATTCAGAAGAAAAACAGTTTATGTCGTCCCAAACAATTGAATTCCAACCTTGTACTGTCTCGTGGGTCTCGTCTTCTCTTTCAAGACTTGAAAACATCCCAATTTATTACTGGGCTTATTCAAAGGTCACTGCAAAGCGGGGTCAATATCAAGTCTTGGCGAAAGACCTGAAAGAATATGTGGATGGGAATGATATGGAATTTGTTGAGATTTTTGATGATTACACAGCCATTTTCAGAACAAGACAAGTGGTCACTGCTAATTTAGGGATAGATTTAAAAATAAATGCCGAGACAGAAAGGATTCCTTCATGTGAAGCTTATCAGTATCCAGTGCAAGAGCCTTGTCGGTATGAAAAATCTCAAGATGGGAGATTCCCGAGTCACGATGAAAAAGCATTTGTTCTAGTTAATCTTGACACTTATCTGAATGAAAATAGTCGGTATAGATCAGCCTAAAAAACAAGAAAATTATTTTATATTTTTAAATTAAGAAAATATTTATATTAAGAAAATTATAGAAAGCTTTTGATACTTGACTAATATATAAAAACTTGTTAAAGAACATCTTAAATAAATCATCTCATTAAAGATAATTTTCAACCTTGTCCATTCATTCCACTTCAATGAGTTCATTTTTCTTTTCGAAGTATGATTCATGCTTGTTTTCGTTCATACAAAAGCCAAACGCAAAGAGCAAAGCCAGATCTTTACTTTGAATTTGATAAAGATTTGAGACCAGCTAAGCATCATAATCTGTAGTAATCATAAAGCAATTTATTTTTCGCATTAAACGATAAATCTTTCATCAAGTATTTACAGATCAAGCTAGGGAAAGTAGCATTAACTATTAAAACGGTTAGCTTGTAACTATCAAGTTATGAAAAACGGGAGTCAATTGGAGGTTTCAATTAGTATGAATTTTATCACAACCGAGATCGTTTTAATTGAGTTATGACATTTTTAACCTCTGCTGATCTCAAAAGCTTTATATTAATCCGTGATGAGCATACACTTGTGCTTTTTATCCCATTCCATCCGCGCTTTCGCAGTAAACACACTTCCAAGTAATGTCCTGAGTCAGGACTCCTGACCTCTTCTCAATTAAAATTTTTCTAAGTAAAAACATATTTTTGACACTACGTAAGCACGCCATAAGCGATTACTTAGAATATAGAATGAGATGATATAAATTCAGATGACAAATCAAATCCGCAGTTAATCTCTATTTACTTCTTTAATTTAAAACATCCATGTTAGCAAAAGGTAAAATGAGAAGTTCGTATTATTCTAGTATTTTCTTGTGTGCTATTGCACTCCAATTTGGAGACAGTTTGCCGGAAGATTCGTTTCGGGTAATTAAACCATTTCACTAAGAAAGCTTCCTTTCCAAATTGAAGTGAAAGATGATATAATTTATATATTTTTTTGCCATTCTAGATAGCAAGAGAGAAACGAGCGACTTCTGACAATTATTCAAATGGCCATATTATTGATAGAGGTGATTATAATAGAATTACATCTGATCCTAACCTGGCCAACACAAGAGCGGAGAATTTTATGAACCGGCTTCACAACAATGATATGAGATTAAGAGGGGCTTCAACTATCAATACTCCTGGTGGTGAAGTTAGGTTGGCCGCCGCAAGACCCAACCGTAATCCATACAATGAAAGAAGAGTTCACAGCCTTATATCCGCAGATAGTCCATCAGATATCACTAATTCTTTTAGTGGGCCGGGCGCAACGGTAAAATAACATTTTAACTATGATGATGCTTTAGTATTCCAATAATAAAGTTCGTATTTCATTTAAAAAAATAGGCAGTTCGACCATTGAGGGGAAATGCGAATAATCTTGTTGAAAGTTCTGGGCAATTTAATGTCCTTAATGTTCGTCGGAATGGCGGTAATGCGGGTGGTGTGACGCGAGTCACTACCTACAACTCCAGGGTAACTGCTGGACTTAGAGATGGCTTGCCTGTGCACCACGAGGCGAATTACGTTGGAGGCTCAAGACCTCATGGGCTAGCCCCCGTTGAGAGATTGCTACCGAATAATCAAAACAGTGCTCCAATTGGAAACGAAAACAATCGAAGAGCAAGTATATCAAGTTTTGGAACTTCTTCTACAACTGGTGGTTTAGGAGGGAATTCCGGAGGTCCTTCAATAGCACGAAGAAGCTCTGTGGGAAGCCCCACTAAGATTACATCCGCTACTGGTAACTTGCAAGGCAATATTGGTAGTTCCACGTCAGTGCTTAGGACGCCTTCAAGAAATTTAGGTAGCTCAACGTTAACTTCAGGGAGCTCCGTTGGAAATTCAGGAAGTTCCTTACCCTCTAGAAGCGTTTCTCGTGCAAGTCCTGTGAGCAGTACAGCTACTCAAGCTAGCCCTTCGCAATTAACAAGGAGCTCTCAAGGAACTTCCAGCAGCTCATCTGCCACAGCAAGTGGACTTAGGAGAAATTCTGGAGGGCTGTCTTCTTCACTACCAGGGCTTTCATCTACCTCAGGAAGCTCCTCAGGAGCCAGACGTATTTCTTCACCCACAAGAGGACCTAGCGGAAAACGCAGTAGAAAGTCTTAAGGATTTGTTTAACATGTATTGTTACGTATTGGTAACTTTCAGAAAATTTGTAGCAAATTCCCAATGAAGTTTTCGGCTCTTGCTTATTTCTGTTAAATAAATAAGTAATTGTGTTCCATTTTATTTAAAAGCATTTCATTTTACTTTTATTTAACTGTAATTTACTGCAAATCAGTAAATTATTTTAAAAGCTGACTGTTCATTAACAAAAAGGATACTGTTGCATGATTTACAAAAACCAACAAAAATTTTTTGCAAAGCCAAAAAAGTTATTCTTCAAGGCAAAGTTAACCTTGACAAAATATGAATAAAATTAATCTTTATAAATCGGCTTAACAAAATATTAAATGAATGAAGATGATTGCAAGATGTTTCCCATCTGATCTTACATAATTCTTATAATCCGCAAAAAAGACGAGACATTAATTTATTTTGTAGCCTTGATAACATTTTCGTTCATTTTTAATTAAAAACGTCTGGTATCTTATTAAGCCACTAAACACTAGTTTCTACTAGGAAGGCCGGATCAGATTTTGTGATTCCAACAAAGTTAAAAAACATTGTTATTTAAGTAATCTGCACATCCAGAAGACAAAAATACTTATTCTATATTAGTTATGTAGGATTAGGTAACATATACAATTAATAAGCTTACCATTTTTATCAAATGTAACATGTTTGATTTAGGATCTACTAATATAGAATATGCTGCTGTTTCCGTAAATGACTTTAGTCCATTTGGAGCATTTCTGTTGTCAAGACAATATAATTTAGAAATGAAGAAAGTAAACAACAAGATACTGGTAATTGCAGCAGCAACTTACCTTCTTGCATTGGACTTTGTCCAGGCGCAGGCGCAAGTCCTTAGAATAGGACCGTCCACGCCAACACCAAAGCAGACAACACCACTAATGTTTTTTCAATTTCCAAAATCAAATTGTTCTTGTAAGACTTTTAAAACATTATGGACAGAATGAATATTTTTATTAAATAATGTTAATAGAAATTATTTGCTTATTTAATAACAAAAAATCAGCGGACACATCAGAAGCTGCCTATAATTTACAAAGAGTTTGTGATGGAAGTAAGTAATTAGCTACTGAGTAGGTGCTAAATTAACTTGAATTTCATATAAGCAGAAAGACCTAGAAATTGCGGAGAGATCCAAATTGGTGGAGAAAGTGAGAGTGGATATTATAAAATTTATCCATTTGAAGAGAACACTGCCGTGGATGTAAGTCTGGCAGGGCATTATGATAAAATAGCTTGAAGCATTTACTAATTATCTTCATATTTAAGGTGTGGTGCGACCTGAAAATGGAAGGTGGCGGTTGGACACTTTTCCAGCAGAGAAACCCAGAGAAAGAAGGAGAAGAGGAGGATTTTATTCGGAGGTGGGACGATTATGTATCGGGGTTTGGAAATGTAAATACCAGTTTTTGGGCTGGCCTAAATGCACTTTCAAACTTAACTAAATCTGGGAATATGGAGCTTCGAATTGAGATGGAAGACTGGGAAGGAGAAAAACGTGTGGCTAAATACAGTTCGTTTAAAGTTGGAAGCTCTGCTACATTCTACAGATTAAGCGTTTCCGGGTTTTCTGGGAACGCAGGCGAGTGCAATTTCCAAATTTATAGTTGTATTCACGGAATTTATTGCAATGATAAAACTTTTTAGGCGATTCTTTGTCGTATCATAATGGAATGGCATTCTCTACGAAAGATAGAGACAATGATAATCATTGGACAAAGCGCTGTGCTATAGAATATAATGGTGGTTGGTGGTTTCATCAATGCCTTGAGGTATTATAATATTCAGCTAAGCCCTTGGTCAAATTCATTTCAATTATATACTTTACGCAGTCAAACCTAAATGGAAGACACTACTTGGAGGATGAGAATATTAGAGAAAATGGAATTGTTTGGAAAAGTTTCCACAATGAAAGTTACTCTTTAAAAGAAGTCAGGATGTTTCTTCGACACAAGCATTTTAACATGCTTTTGCATGTCGCGGAACAGTTATGTGGAAATGCTAGACTTGATGTGAATGATGTGGAGTTCCCAAAACCTAATCCAGCATCAACTACAAGATTCATAACGACGACACCAGCTCCAACCACTACTGCGTGTCCAATTACAACATGTCCAGCTCCATTTTGCCCTAAGCCAAGCTGTCCAGAACCAATCTGTCCACAACCTACTTGTCCAACTCCGGTTATTCCTCAACCAATTTGCCCCGAACCAAAATGCCCACAGCCAACTTGCCCAGCTCCAATTATTCCTCAACCAAATTGCCCCACACCAATTTGCCCACAACCCAGCTGCCCCCCTGCAATTATCACGAACTTACTCCCCAAATCATGTGCAAACCTGTGGCAAATGAACATGCGAGGAAATGGCATATATAACATCTATACTGATGGCGAAAGTCCCGTTCTGGTTAACTGTGATATGACAACCGATGGGGGCGGATGGACTATATTTCAACGACAGGAGGAAGCAAATACAGGCGAGGAGCAAGTGGACTTTGTCAACAAAACCTGGAATGATTATGCAAGCGGATTTGGAGATAAAAGTGGTAGCTTTTGGCTTGGTACGTATTACCACACATTCCACATAATTCAAACTATTTATCCTTAAAGCAATTGAATTTTAAGGGCTCGACTCAATCTCCAAACTTACCCAAACTGGAAATACGGAACTCCGAATAGAATTAGAGGATTGGGGAGGGGTTAAGAAATTTGCAAAATATGCTGTGTTTAAGGTTGCAAATTCCAGCGGCAACTATAGACTACAAGTCTCTGATAGGCGGGGAGTCTCAACTGTGGTGGTTGGAGAGCTGGCGGTTGGTGGCACAAGTATTGTTCTTACGTAAATGACATAAAACTTCTCCTTATAAATCATTTAGGCAAACGACCATCATGCAATAAATTTAACTATAATGTTATCCCGATTTATACAGGCTTATCTAAATGGAAGATATGGCAAAGGAGATAATTCTTTTGGGAGCCTCAGTTGGTACAGGTTTCATAACAACTACTATACTTTAAAGCGAGTGGAAATGAAACTTAGGGATAAAAGCTTTAAAGTTGCATAGTCAAATCTAAAGTCAAGACAAGAAGATGATTCTTAAATTATCTAAAAATGTCGGTATGTGGATTTAAGAACATGTCATGATTTTATTTAATTCAAAATAAATGATTTTATAAACGTTTGGATACGAAATGGAGGGATTTAATTTAGCATTTAATTTATTGTAAAATAAAGAGCAACTTAATGATTTTGTAGTGACCTGTCCGCTTAAGCAAGGACTTATTAATAATATTTGGTTATTAATACTTTTAAAAGTAATGGCTCAAAAACAATGTTATCATAATATTAACAAAAATGACGCAAGCAAGGGTACTTGTCGCTTCGAATTCTTTAATACGGTACAACAATATTAATTAGTTTTCCGTGTCGTCTGCGACGATAAGGTAGAATGCTTAAAACATTTCAATTGTCATGATTCTTTTGTCACATATTTCGGTCAATTTAGTTTCCAAAGGGCTAAACCGGTCAACCGGTCTCAACACAGTGAATGTGACTGACTGAAGTGTTGATTGATTACTTGCATAAAAATTGACTTTTAAAAATTGAGTGCTACAAAACATGATTTGCCACTTACATCTATAAAAATGTTGTGATTAAAATTTCCAGGTATTTATATAAAAGGAATGAGCAAATCTCAAAAAGGCCACTTTAATTTTATTAGTAATTTTGCATTCCGATTTAAATCTAAATCATTCGCAAACATGGCCAATAACTATTTAGTGATTTTAGCCTCTTGTTTGGTGCTAACTGCAATAACAAGTTTTAAGGCGACTGCATCCGCTCCAGCCATTTCAGAAGAATCTATTACAGTGGCATGGGATAATTCTATACTTACATTAATATATCTCGGAAATATTGAAGGGAAAGCTTTCTTTGCGGAGCCAAACATAACTATGGTATTTCAATGTTAATTTTAATTGCTCAACATATTGCGCGCATATCTTTCAAGTAATATTAGGTAAATAATTTGCACATAATTGCAGAATTGGACTGAAGCAGGACAATTTTGCCAATCATCAAAGTTGGAACTACTTGAGGTTGAAAGCAAGGCGGAAGTTGACTTTTTGAAACGTGCTATGGAAGGATATTCTAGTAATTTTGCATTAAATATGTTTTTAAAATGACACGTTTCAGCTATTATATAATGCAAATGCTCTAGATTTTTGGTATTGGACTGCTGCAAGAGAAAGCCGCGCAATTGATGGTCTTGTGTGGAATGGAAGCAATACTGTACCTAGCACATCTACTGGATTCTACTGGCATGGGCACAGTGGTGGTCCAGCTTACTATTACTGTGGTATGTTGGTTCCACAGCATTCTGCATTTCATGCGGACTTTTGTAGTAAGAAACGGCATGTTTTATGCCAGAGTAAGTCTTAGCAGTTTGTAATAATATATCTTTTGATTTATTGTAAAATAAATAATTGCTCAAATGTTAGTTTTTATTCCAATTATTCCAATTCCAATTTTATCGTTTAATTTCGAAACATTAATTTTGCCTGTACCTATTTTCCCTCTGCACTTGGGGGACATCCAAAGCCGGATTCAACCTGAAGAAATTGTATGGTTTCAGCATAACAGTGACATCCTCGATTGGCATCACAGGCCAGTCCTCTTTTCTTGGGATATGTGCCGCATCAAACACGTGCCATAGGACAACGTCTTGATTCTCAATATTAGCATTTGGGTCACTATCAACCCATTCGGGTAAACCATCATTTACCTCTCCATTTTGATAAACACCCGCTGCATACAACTGACTATCATTGTACTTGGTTACCCACGTATTATACTTAGTAAATCCACCAGCAGGAAGTAAAGGACTGTCATCTTGCAACATTAGCATGGGACTAGCTGCCGGCTTTAATATCCAACCGACGCTCGTCTCATCCTTGTCAATACCTTCTTTATTTGAAATAACCCAGGCCCTTCTCACCTTCGAATTGACGTTCGTCCTTGACTCAGCCGCCGTCTTAAAGATTGTTCTATTCACCAAAAAGCCATTTCCATACTTGTTTGTAGTCGTCCCAGTGCCTCCCATGCCCTGCACGACATCCTCCATAACAACCGTATTCTTATTCCCATCCACTTCCGGGTCAACCCTTAAAGCAAAGTAATGCTGATGATAAGCGCCATCAATCTGCTCATCAACTTCTGTCCCGTGTCCAGCTGGATTGGCTCCTTTAGCGAGTAAATTGACGCTTAAAATTCCACTCAATTTAACATTAAATTCAATCGTCGCGTCTTGATAGAAATGCCAAGTATAAATGTAGTCATAATGGCCAATAGTAGCTATAAAAGTCACGGCTAATCTCTGCCGTCTTGTAATGTATGGGACGCCCGTCCGCATATTCACATGTTTCCAGCCAATACCCGCATCTTCTTCTCTGATACAGACTGCTCCTTGTAAAGTCTTAACTTCACCCTTTTCATTATGAAGTGTGGCGTCCATTAACCTGACGTTTCCTAAACAATCTTCTCCAGCCCTTAAGCTCGTTGCTAAATACCCCAATCCATACTGACCTTCGTCGAAAGCTGTGCGTCTGCTGTAGGGCGTCCTGGGGTCGGCGTAAGGGACGAACATTTCAGACATTGACATGCGATAGAAGAGGGGCCTTACAGTAGAGTTGTCATTGTAGCTAACCCAATACAAAACTAATCCTTCCCTGCCATTAAAGCCTAAACGGAACTTGAATTTCTGCCATTGCACTTCGTTTCCGTTGATTGTGTAGCTGACGCCATTTTGGCTGGTTTTGACTGGTTTTAAGTCACGTCTGAAATAATTACGTCCTAATAAATCGGGGTCGTAGTTTTGCTCAGCTTTTGGCGTTGAAACATTCTCTTTATTTGTGCCGTCGTCGTAAATGCTTGATTGGGTTGGGAGCTCTTCAATTGCGATGATCTTCTTTTGGATGATGTCAACGATTGGTAAGAAGTCGAAAGGGTGGGCGTTTGCGTTGTCCTTTTCGTGATTCCTCCCAAACATGAACATCATTGCTAGGCGTCGTCCAGCGTATTCTGGCCTGTCTTTGATATAGCCCATTGGCCATGAAGTGGCTTCGACTAAGGACATATTTGGGAAACCTGCTTGTTCACACCTCTGCTTAATAACAGGGTCGTCTTTAACGACTTGTTCTGTGGCGAACATCTCATCAAGGGTGAAGCTGGCTACTTGGCCGTTGTCTTGGGATAAGGACTCAACCCTTCTGGAGGAAAGGTTAACGACTAGTTGGTTAGGCGTGATGGAATTACGGATGCGGACGACGACCATAGCTTTTCTCGGGATAGTTGGGAAGTTGTCGCGGTTCTGGAGGAAGAAAGAGAGCAGTTGGGATTTTGGAGGCTCTTGGAGAATAATGGAATGGAAGACTAAGTCAACTCCTCTGTTGGCGTCCTGGATGATGCGGACGGCGGAGCGGATTTCAGCCGCTGTTAGAGGGTCGAGAGGGTGTTGTTTCGGGCCAAAGATCTGGGCAGAGCCCAGCCCGGCTAGAAGGAAGATGAATAGTTGAGGCTGCATTTTAATCAGTTACTGACAAAGGTGAAGGAAAAGAACCCCTTTTATTTGGAAATTTTAGAAGGTTAAAGTCTGCCAAAATTATTTATTGGGAATTGGATTAATCCAGAATCCAGACTTTAATTAGATGAATTACTTAAGTTTAAAATTTATTAAGTAATTAATAACTCGACCGCTGTCTGCTGTTATATAAAAAGTGCTTAAATATCAGACTGCCCCAAGTCCACCAAATTCATAAACTATTTGACTGTCACACTTTTATACCAAATAGTAATTAATGTGATTACATATAAACCACATTTAAGACTTATTGATTGCAAGTTTTTGTAAAACGCAAAAAAATAAAGACAAAAGAAACGAATTAATTGAAAGCGCAAAAGAATGGAACGTCAAAATGCCATCTGCCTAATTACTTATTAATTAAGGTGGTTACAGCCAAGGCCAAGTTAAAAAGTTTTGAGTAATTAATTGCAGAAGATGGTTTGGAAATGATGCCACAAAAAATGAAAGGATTATTAGTAATTCATATTCTAAGTTTGTCAATTGTGATAATCCGTGTTTCCATATGAATAGAAATGCGTGTGGTATTCATAGAATTATTTTTCATAGAAAATCAGTAACATGCATGAAAGCATTAACAAATTATAAGGGACTGCGTTTTTTGTGAATAAATAAGCACAAATGCCCAAATAATTGCTGATTTTTTTCACAGAAAAAGCAATAATTATTACTTTAATCAAATTTTGTTAGATTTGTCACCGGAAACGAAAATATGTATGGAACTGCTTCAGAAAATTGGGGAAACACATAAATATCCTTAACTCATTTTGCTGTTCAATCTTGCCTGGGATGTTAGGCTTGTCCAAATAGGCAATTATGTATTCAGTAATTATTATTGACATATACTAGTAGGATCAACACAATTTTCCAAATAGGAGTTGCAGTCGCCTTTTTCATACGCAATATTATTTATTGGCTTGCTCTTCATTATCATCGTCGTTCTGCATGTTTTTAAGCGTTATTGTTGTGGTTGGGGTCAAGTCCTAAGCCAGACTGGCTTAGCCAGTCAACTGTTAAAAGTAAGGACGTAGCGCTAATATAAACGCGCTTACTCAAGCATAATTCTTTATTTTTCATTATTAAGTAATTCATTAAATATTAGCTGATTATGATCATCATTGTACAAATGTATAAGTAAAACAAAGTTGATTATATCATCTACTCTTCACAATACCTTTAATAAAAAATGAGCCTGTCCACAGTCTAAGCAAGTCATTACGTCGAGATGGAACTCTCAGTTTCCTTTTTGTTGATTTTAATTCTCTTCGTTATTCCGCCAACATTCCAGTCAAACTGGCATTCAGATCCATTCCATCATATTGAAACTTTGGATGCCCGTGGTAATTACATCTTGGAATGGAGTGTTGACTGGACAAGCCGTCAAATCAGTTTCAATATAACTGCCAAAACAACAGGATGGATTGGTTTAGGCTTTACATCCAAAGGCATCATGTCCTCCGCTGACATTGTAATAGGCGGAGTTGAAAATAGCCGCCCCTACCTATTCGACACTTACGTCCCTCCCGGAACCCGACGCCCAATAAAAGACCCTTCTCAAGACTACAATTTACTCTCTGCTTGGGAAAATGGAACCCACACATCAATCTCCTTCTCGCGAAAATTCGAGACTTGTGACGAACACGACCATCCCATTAAAGATGATACTATCCAATTAATTTACGCTTTTGGGGAGGAGGACATCCTCAAATACCATCACCAGAACAGGGGAAGCTTTCCCACTTATTTATTAGATCCCGATTTTTCACCGAGAGAAATAAAAGAAGCCTCAAAGAAAGAGCTAGAGCCTTCAGATCTTGGCGAGTTCCGCTTATGGACATTAAATAGGCAGATGATAATGCCTGAGAGACAAACCACTTATTGGTGTTCTATCCACAAGGGGCCTAGGCTCCTACATAAACATCATCTAATGGGCTTCCACTATAGGTGGGAGAATGACGAAGAATTTAATCACGTCCATCATCTTGTCCTGACCAGATGCAGAGCTCCAAGTGGAGTAGATCCTGTGCAATTCTTTGAGCCTTTTGTGAAGAATGATACGGGAGAGATGTGCTATTTCAGATTTAATAGCAGGGTGGATGGCGTGCCTTATCAGTATTGCAGAGAGAATATTTATATTTATACGATTGGAATGAATGTGAGTAAAAAATGATAAAATTTGATTTAATTTTGAATTAATTAAATGGCTTTTAATTATTTAGATGTTTTTCCTGCCAAATCACACTGGATTACCTGTAGGGGAGGAACGAGACGAATATTATATGCTCCAGGTCCACTATAACAACCCGAATAGGAGACATGGCATCGAATTTAGTATAAATATTGATATGTATTACACCCCAAACGTGAGAGAGAATGATTTAGGCGTCTTCCTAGTCTCCCATGTGGTGCCAGGCTCACCAACATTGCTTATTCCACCGAATAGCTTAGGGCAGAAAATATATGGGCATTGTGGGGGTAACTGTACGAGAGAGATTTTGCCCCAAGAAGGAATTAAAATTGTGGGTTTATTACAACACACTCATTATTCAGGAGCTGGACATAAACTAAGCCATTTTAGAAAAAGGAAGGAGTTGAAGCCGATTACTAATGATGATAATTACAGGAATTTATATCAGCCGATGAGAATGCTGAGGGATGAAGTGAAGGTTCTAGGAGGAGACCATTTAATGCTGACTTGCACGTTTGATAATAGCTGGTGGAGTGGAAGAGCTGTTGTTGGGGGAATGGCAACGTATCAGGAAATGTGCTTGAGTTATATTTGGTATTATAATAGATTAGAGGAGAATGATATTTGTAGGAGTCAAATAAATAGTGAGGAGTTTGTTTGGAAGCATTTGGGCGTGGGGAATTTGACATGGAGGGAGGATGAGTTGGAGTTTGTGGTGGGAGAGCCGAAAGAATTGAGAGGATTGAAGGTTAGTGAGGTAGCTGAGAGGATAGAGTGGACGGGGAATAGAAGGAGGGAGTTGCAGAGAGATCAGAGGGAGTGGAAGCAGGTGAATACCTGTCCGAGGATTGGGGAGGTTGTAGGTAATGTGTATGAAGTGGGGTATCCAAAGAATGTTAAAGAATATAAAAGGGGTAACAAGAAAAGTAAATGTAAATAATTCTAAATTTATTCAGATTTTAGAATTAGCTCAAGAATAAAAATAAATAATGATATGGAATGCCCTTAGATAAAAATTGAAAGAAGGATTATTAAATCATGAAGACTTAGCGGGTTCTCTGACCCGTTTGTGGAGCTCAAGCTGTTTTCATCCTGCTTATTTATATCGCTTCCGCTTTTACTTTCCTCGAAAGCTTCTTTACGAATTTCCTGAATATTCTTCTCATACCAAAATCCAAAC
>JAHZMU010002515.1:0-19780 GCA_027743725.1 Rambutsinella grinnellia | reverse complement strand
TCATCATTTTGCATATTTAATTCTCTAAAAAACTGTCCCCGATTTTATAAATGCAAATAGCCCGTTAGTTTTACTAAAATCATTAAAAATGCATAAGCCTTCTGGCTGGAAAAGCCTATGCGAGTAAAAAAAAACTCCATTTTCGCTAATAGCCTTACCATCTCTTCCAGGCATTGGCGATCGGGAAAATTTGAATAGAAAGCAGAGTCACGTAAAAGTGGTTAGGGCTCATGCATAATTAAAAGGGGGTGGTGAGAGCGGCGTGAATCTCAATTAACTTTCGTGTGCGTAAGTTTTTGTTCAAATGTGTGGATTAAATGGTTAAAATGTGTCACTCTCAATCCTTTTTTGAGGCTTACCGCGAGATACCCTTTGAATAAGGGATTCATTTGATCCATTCGGCGACAATAGTCTTGTGCAGAAGATTGATCCAGACAATACTGAATGTATGGGAGGCAGGTTATACTAAACTGTAAATTGTAAAAAATATAAATAGAATTTAAGTCAAATTCAACCAGAAAAGATTTAAATTAGATCTCTCTATTTTTATACCTGGGTGAATCCACTATGAAGCTCGGATGGTTGAAAAGGTTGCTTTGAATCACGGGCTTTTTGTACCATCGGCAGCATACAATCAAGCCAAAATTGTTTGTTTGTTTTGTAAACATCACAAATATTGCTGAAGATTCTATCACGATCAATATCATTCAGTATATTTGCTGCTTGTAGGTTGTACAGGCAGGCTAGAAAGAGCTGAAAATGAATGAAAAATTAATTAAAATGATGTATCAGTTACAACATTTCTTCAAAAAAAAGTATCTGATTGCAAACTCACATCAATGAGAAGTTCAAGTGTTCTTATGTAGACTGCCTCGGATTCAACAAGTTCCCAAATCGCTGACTGCTGCTGCTTACTTCGGTAACTTAGGTCATTCCAATTGCTAACTATAAGCCTCCAGTCCTCTTCAATAGTATTAATAGCTGGAGTAAAAAAAGAGATAACAAAGTTAAGATTTTAGTATTCTGCAGTGATCCCTTCGTAATTACAAGTTATGGGGTTAATGATAAACGTGGACGTACTTTCCATATCATCATTATCACAGGGAAGAATACTAGGCCTGGGAATCCCGTATTGTTCGTACTGCTCCAAGTAATGTGAAAGCAAATCCATCTTAGAGTTATCCTTAATAGTAGGGGAGAAAAGGCTGCTCCACCGATTATGCTTGGTATTCTTTAGTTTGAGCGATCCTTCATGAGAGATGAAGCCAGAGGGACCCCTTGATTGTCTAGGCTGCTGCTGCTGTGAATGTCTGGGGGATGAGAGAGAAAGCAATGAACGCTTTTTCGCCGCTGACGTTGTTGCTGCTGCTGATGAGGAAATATTAAGATTGGGATCTGATGAGCCTTGCGTCGAGTGTAAATTGGTGGTTGGTGCACTCAACGAATCGGCTCCTTCGTACATAGCGCCTGCAGCTGACATTGCGGGTTCCTCAGTGGAACTGGAGAAGAATCTGGTCTTCCCACGCTGGAAAGTAAAAAACAAATATATTTGAACAGATCCATCTCAAACTTTAGTATAGTATTCATGGAATAAATTCACATGGGGCAAGAATCCGCTGAAAATTTCATGAGCGAATGATCTACTCGGATGAAAGTTTTTATTTTTTACCTGAGACCCACCAACCAAGTGAGTCTTTGGGGAGACTCGGGCGTCTGGTGGGGGAGTGAGGAGGAGAACCTGCTCACTGGAACAACTGATCGGTCCCGACTTCGACTCCATATCTAATTTGCCACCTGTCAAAATGCTTGGATCTAAACTATCAATCTGTGTCAAGCTCCTGGACCGGCCCTAAATAGTTCCGGGGAGTAAATAAAAATCATAAATATTATAAAAACGCCACATTATTATTTATTAAGGTGAAAGTCTTATTTTCTCCAACACTGGAAGAGAAATGATGAAAAGAGAAAGCATATATAATATTTCACCTCTTTCTTTTCCTTGTAGTAGGCCTTGCGTCTCTTTAGTTTTGACGACCTCTTGCTTGCGGTGATGCTTGTTTCGGCACCCCCATCATTCCTCCTTCGTCTAAAAAGAGAATAGAGAGGAAAAGCGCATTAAATTTACTGCAACTGCAAACTACTGGTAATTTATGGGAGTTAACAAGGGATGGTAACAAGGGAATTTATGGGAGATACCGGTGGAGGAAGAATATAATAAATAGCTCATTCTTTGCCCCAATTTATAAAAAAGCTGAACTGGTGATATTTGGAATTTATAAAGATTTTTTCTTTCTTTGCCAAGTTGGGTTTTGAATCGATAGGTGATAATGAGGCAGAATATTTAACGGGATAATATTTAATTCTTTTCTGCGCTCCGCTCAAGTATTTAAAAATGTTTTTATTTCTTGATTTACATGTATGTAAATTCTAAATACTTTCAGAGAATTAATATCCGATAAGTTTATTGGATTATTCGCTAATGGGCTGATTAAGAAAAATACATTTTTGAAATTTTATTCGCATTAACTTAACTTCGACGTAGAAAACTATTCCGACATATGAAATATGACAAAATACATCAAAGATTCCATTCACCACTCCTACTCAGTGAATTCACTTAGAAACGCTTTACTTAGGACTCAAATTTCAGAACATTCTGCGACATTTGTAACCCCAAAACCTATCCATTTAGACCTATATATTAGCATGGTGAAAGGTAATGATAGCGGTGTGAGAAGTAAATTAAATTAGTTTTATCCTCCGCACTCCCAACCCCAAACAAAACCACATATAAAAAGCTTAGGTCGAACTAGTGAAAGCTAAAAAACGACTTTGGATGCGAAACAAGAAAGAAAGTTAATTTTCCTCTTTGCAATATACTACTATTGTAATAAGAGAAATTCTTTCGATTTAACTTGGCAGTCTTTCTCTTATCCACGAATATTTTTCATTTTATGCATAAACTAAATAGGACACGCTCAAAGCTTGTTAATACTTTTAACTACGGGATTTTTTTGTTTTGTGTAACTTTCTCTTTCTTTGTATCTCTCACGTCTCTTTTGTTTCAAAAGTTTCCGGAAATATACCATGCATTTTACTCAAGCTGATTAGCATTTCAGAGAAAGCTTGCATCAATCCTTGACAAAGTATCCTTTTCTATAGTGTATAGTTTTACTACTATTGTAGTACAATAATTGTACTACACCTCTACTTTTACTCGGTGAAATTCAATGCCTTTTGTTCACAGAGTTCTCAGGTTTTCCCATTTCATCCCATGTAATTAAATCTTTTCGGAGTAACCTTTTTGTTTCATGTAACAAGTAACATGCATTATTCAACATGATACCTCTTCTATGTACTGAGGTCGGTGAATCCGTAAATAATAGGCTTCTATTACAATTTATTAAGATAAGCAATCTAATTTATCCTTTTGTGATTTATTTTAAGAAATCCTTTTAAAGTATTTGAAGCAAAATGTATGCGGCATGATTAGCGATAACTTAAAATAGCTCAATGGTGAATACATAAGCGTGATATAATCCATCATTATCATTCCTTCAGATCCCTGAATTCAATCCATTTTAAAAATTATCCGCATTGTGCAAAGTAGCATTATTACCTTAGGCATAAAATTAAATTAGATAACACATTTGGAAATATCAATGGACCATGAGCTTCCAACGTAAGCACTTTTCTTTTCATCTTGACGGGGCGATATTTTCACCATCCTAATTGGGCCATTGTACTTGGATAATCCAAGTTGATTCCTTTCATATAATATTTTAGTTATCTCATTAATTTCTTTTCTCTCCTCTTTCAAACTAGCCCTTTTGATTTTCTTTCTAGGTTTTAGAACCGCTTCATTGGTAATGACATCCTCCTTTCCCAACCACATCACAAGGACATGAGAGTTTTGTTAGATTGATGCTTTCAGAGAAAGAAAAAGCTAAGTAGGTTATTACGCGAGAGAGGAACTTGTGTGAGCTGAATTATTATCCCTGAGATTCCAGTCGGATTCTGTAAAAACCTATCCACCTTTATACTATGATGACATCAAAGAGGAGAAAAATCTGCATTTTCTCTCTCTCCTTCCACAAAATCTATTTTTGGCCTAAAAAATTCCAAAGAATTTTGCTTTCCCTTTTTACTGTTTTATGTAATACAACATCAGCATGTTTTTATCTTCTAGTTGTAAATATTTTTGCTTCGAGGATATTTTCTTCCTATACTGCGGGCTACACTTTTCATAAAAGGAGATGATAAAGGATGAGTGTGGACATTTCACTGTGTGAAAAAGGTGAGGGCAGTACATCTGTAATAAAAAGCCCGACCTTAAGCTCCTTACGTCCTACGCCACTAGGTCTTTGACAACAATCTCGGATATTCTAAAACTAATGCCTACATAGTGTCTAGGTTCATACTTGGAAAAAGTGTCACAAATCTCTACACAACACAGACTTGTGTATCTTGACGCTTCCATTAAAATGTCAAATAGTAGAGTGTGGAATAATGTGATGATATGACAAGTCCTCAGCATATTATTAAAAGGGTTTAGGGAAAGGACAGGTGGTTGGTCATAGACTTTATGCTTTTCTCCTGTTTCCTCCGGAAATTTTTTATTGAGCACTTGAGCAGAAAAAAACTTACACAAAATTAGGATGATCATCTCCAACGGGGTCATCCCGGTCATCATCATCCTCCGCATCGGATCTGGAAACTCGATCTGTATACTTTGTACTACTTCGTCGATGGCCTCCTCTCACGAAACAGCTTCCGTCACCATCTGTCAAATTAGATATGTCAAGTTGTCATACATTTTATATTTAAAAAATCAAATAAAAAAAGCAAAAATAACTCTATAGAACATTTAACGGTAAAGTACGCACATTGTTTATATTTTTGTTGTAAAAGAATGTCAAAAAGTATGACATGCACATCCCCTTTTAAAAACTCATTAATTATGACTCGACATTTAACCGTACTCTGTTTAATCATAGCCCTTTAGACTTAGGAATGTCGTTATCTCTTATAATTTAAATGTAGGTATGTGACTTGATAAGATCTATGAGCAAATAACTATTTGCATATGTTTTCACCGGAAATCATTAACACACTTCTCACGGACAGTAATAAAGCCAAAGAAGGGGATAAAAATGGCATTAAAGAGGTGGTTGCCTCTCACTTAAGAACAAGCCATTCTCTAACAAAACATTGAGCAAAGCAGTATCTTATTCTTGCATTAAAAGTTTCCAAATCATTGAGCTCTTCTCAACTAGACTAAAAAGGTGTACGTGCAAAAGTTTATTATGAAGGTGGGACGTAAATGAGAGTGCGACACTAATGACATTATCTCGATAATAAAATGTCTTCGACAATTTTACCATAAAAGCTTGTTGTAAAAAAACAGTAATGGATTGGCTGCAATTTGTTTACTTCAAGTAAAGCAAGCTATGCACCTGCTATCAATAGACATTGAGAGTATTCCTTTTTTATCACATAAAAAATCTGTCTTTAGGTGTACGTCTTGAAAGGATTGTGCACTGCAATTCCATAATAAAAAATGTTTTTCATTAATTCAAGTGCATTGGGAAACTCATTCCAAAATGACAAATTCTCATATCAAGTCAAAATCCAATTCACCAACCACCAACCTATTTCACTTTTTATGAATTTTGATAAGGAATCCCTTCCATTGTCTTACTCATCTCATGCAATTCTGATTTTATCCATAATCCGTACACAAACAATTCATCATCATTCCTTTTGCGAGCTAGACTAGGCTGCTCTGGGGGTTGATGTTCTCTATAAAATAATATGCTTTGCAAATAAATTGGACCTAAAACATATTTTAATTTATTATTCTGATGGAGACATAGAGCGGGGACATTGGACGACCAATTTTTCATGAGGTCAGGTCCCTCCACATCCAATACGGTATATAGTTCATGTACTCAAAATCCGCCCCGTCACAAGAATGCGCAAAATTAATGATATTTACTAAAAATTCGTGGGCAAGGATTTATTTTTTCTCTTTTATAATTGAGACGATTTTGTCGAAAGGTGATTTGTTCAATTTCAGTTAGAAGGTTGTCGAGAGTAGGAGAAAATGGTTAAACGACACCTTTTATTTCAGCATGAAGTGGTTAACGACATGACTTCATGTTCCTCCGCACCACATCCCTAATTCTGTGATTCGCACAAAAATTTCCTACAGGCATGAATTTTTCTTCTGATAAATAGCAACCTTTATGTTTTGAAAGCTAATAGTTTTCTTGAGAGTCAAGAGTACTTAAGAAGATTTGATTCTACCGTGACGACCTTGATTTTCGTCTTTGTTTCCTTTCATTTTCTGGTATGACAAGAGTATATAACTCATTTGGGTGTCTGCTTCTTCAAAACAATGCCAGAAGGAATTTGGCTCGTGTGGTGCATTTGCTAAGGTTGTTGTTTTGCCTTTTTCCTCTACTTCTCCACTTGAGATAGTTTTAGCTACAGTCTAAAAACCAGCAGTATACAGGGCGAACCGTTTTGTCGTATTTTGTCAAATATCAAATACAAGTTTGCGAAGGTTCTTTAAATATAAAGAGTCAAATATGCTCTATATGAACTTTTATGGATGACGTCAACAAAACTGAGTAAGACAATGTCCTGTTCGCTTGTCATAAGTCTAATTTTGAAATGGTATTACGTATTTTCGTGCTCCACGTCCTCTATAATAAGGATTGATGCAAACTTGAAACTGCTTTGCAGGAAAAAAATGTGCTCTGCTTTTTCACGGTGCACTTACTCCAATGATAAATAGCAGGGTGACTGACTAGGTCGCTCACGACACGATCTTTGAAGATCAATTAACATAATTGAATCATGACAAGAAAATATAGAAGGATATACATTTTTATCCTAAACCTGAAGGTAGTTTAAATACCTGACATAGACATCTATTAAAACTAATACTATTTCATGCATAATCATTCTTCCCATGCATGGCCATGCCCTTCCCAAGAAATGAATGCCATAAAAATCCATAGTCCCTTGCCACGTCTCATTCAGTACAAAAAACATGCAAAGTTTACTGCACTCTTGACTCCTCTTGAAAAAATTATAATCATTATAGTCAATTTACCTCTCTAATTAAAAATATTAGTGCAATTAATTAACCCTTTTTAACTCCAAATCCATTCATGTATGGCAGGATAATGATGGAGGATAATAATTTAATAATCCATATTATTTCGCTAACTGTACCCGACCCAACCCAAAAGTTTGTCTGAGGGTGATGGGTGGTGGGTAGATGCATGCACGTGTAATTACATCAGAGAATTATACATTCTCCCTCATGTCATAATCAACATCAGATCATCAGCCTCAGTTTGAACTCCTTCTTATCGCCAACTATCATCCTACAAAGTAATTATGGTGAGGACGATGAATAATGATTGATTATACCTCTTGACCAAGTCCCTTTTAACTAGTTTATGTGCATCTTTATTAGCAAATAACGTAGCAAAAAAAGCAATTTGCAAAAAGTCGACATGATATAATAACCATAACCTTTTGTTCTAGGCGATACTGAGGCACGGATCTGTCATAAGTAATCAATTAGACTATTTTATTATGGGTTATGAGTTTTAAGCTAAACTGAATATAATAGGCAAGGCGTGTTTCTTGTTTGCAAAACACGAATTAATAATTAACAAAAGATGAGATTACACAAAGATCATAATGACTTGGGATTGATTTCAACTCGTTTCTAAGCCTAATCCTGTCACATAAATGGAGATGATGAAGAGCAAAAGGATACGGTTAAAAATGACTAATGTCATTCACTCTGTTGAAAAGATAATAGGTAACGTGATATCCTTTCTAGAGTTGATAGGGGAAAATGTGAGATGAACTAATGATGGTAAAACTGGCTAAATTATGTTTATGAAATGTAAACTCGAATACCTTTTAGGTATATGAACAGGATTAGACTTATCTAAAAAACGCTGTCATGATGGATGCATGCCGGTAAACACTATATCATTTTACAAGACGACAAACCCAGAATAATAGAGTACCATTTGTTTGTTTTAGAATTGAAGGGGAAGGGAATGTCATTAATCATTTTAAATTTATTTATATGATGGTTTAATAGAGATGGAAAAGACTTTACCTGTCGACTTTACAATAGCCTGACCCTGTGAACTACTACCCCCAATGGTTCCGTTGGTGGTTATAGACTCCCTATTTTGGACTCCGGAAAGGGAAGGGAAAATCTGAAGCGATGAAGGCTGATGATGAGATGAAGAATGATGTCGTGCTCGGTGAGCAAGAAACCCGTAATCGTCTGAACTCGTTGAGCTGATTCGCTGACTTGCCTGTAACACAAAAAGGAAATCAACTTTTAGAGAAATGTATAAATTAACAAATGTATTTAAAAGAGAATGGACATCCGGTGACATGGGATGGCATTACCGGGTACAAAGACAATTAATTATGAAATATTTATAGATTTGACATTGGCAAAAACCTATGCATTTTGCTAATTTTACTTTACCGATTGGATTGCAAGGTTTCTCAATCTGCTCATAAATCTTTCCTTTTCAATGAAATGCATTATTTCCGCATTTCTTGATAAAGTTGCTAATAAACTTGAGATTTCTCTCTCTTGATCAAGCAATAAACCTCTTGGAATTGAAAAATTCAGTAAAGTACGTTATTATCTATGATGTCAGTCATTCGTAAAGACTAAAAGTAAACATGATGAAATATTTGTTTGGAATATTTTATCCAATACCAGTATACACAACTGGCTTCTAGCCAATTTAATATTTTTGAGTTATTACCCAAATTGTGAATTCATTTACTGATTTTGCGAATTGATATTTACATTCTCCACAATTTATTCCTAATCACATATCTCTTTCCAGAACAATCACATTTTTCTGTGGCATGAAAAACATTTCTATAAAAAATCTATTTGCGGAATTCAGCCTCAAATCCTCAAAAATTTAACCTCACTTACGTCACTCGACCAAAGGATGCTGCATAAATTTTTCATATGTCAATTCTGAACACAAAAAAAAACATCTACGCTTTAGAGTTGATTGAATTCGTGTATATTCACTATAGAATCGGCATACGGAAAATTATAGAAAAAATTCTTTCACACTCCATCCATCTAACATTCAACCGTAAGCTAATTGTAAAGTTTAATGTTCAATTCATAATCAGAATGTGTTTCCAAAGCGTATTCGCATGTTCTCCCTAATTTAAATGCGTGCAAAAGCCATCCCAAAACACTCTTGGGTCCTGTGGTAAAATTGCTAATTAGGCTACAAAAACAAAAGCTCTCCATTATGGATTTGTGTCAGCCACATAAGCTAGTCCAACCACCCATTAAATCCTTTAGGGCAGATTTAAATTTATATTCCGTTACATATGTAGCACAATAATGGTGAATCTGACATTAAATTACAATTCTTATTACTCCATTTCAATGCTATCGCTGTCTAGTAGAGAGGAGCGTTAATCATCGTAAAAAAATTCCTCAAGGGCTCCAGTAATAAACTCACAAGAGTGGCACAGAGATCTAGACAGATAACGAAATGATCAGTGGAAAAATGGCTTATATCACACCAACTCAATTATTGCCAAAAGTTTTAGTGGGACTGATCAAACAGTGCATTACGCTTCTGTACTTGTTATATCCTAGCAAAAAATATTCATAGAGGTTCACGCTTCACTACTCTTCATTGTCATGTCTGTCATCTTCTGTATGTAGGAAATCCCAAACTACACGACCTCAAACCTCAATCCAATTATAATTGTCTCAATCAGCTTCGTATCTAGCATGAAAATATTTTTGAAATGGATTCGTAATCTACTAGTTTTTTCGAGCAGATTTCATGGAAGATTGAGCCAAAAGCCACCAGAGATGGAAGAAAATGACAATTCCAAAATATGAAAATAATATCCATCGAGCAGAGAGTACAGACTCAAACCATAAACATAAAGTCATTATGAACAGAGGCTGGGCTGAATTTCGAGTCTGCGAAAACAACTGCTACAATATCCAAATATTTATCACTCCGACTCTTCCCAACTTGACCTCATTTCATTATTTCATTTTAATATATTCAAATTATTTGATCCTTTTGGCAGTACAAGGACGAACAGCAGCATTGGTAAGTTGTGGTAATGGATTAAATGGTAAATCGAAGTAATCGTCTGTGATTTAAAAAAAATGCCAAAACACATTTTGCAAAAGCAATCATCATCCTTTTCTTTCTGTTCAGTGTTCATGATTTGATAATTGAATAGCTTGTTTGTATTGCAAACAAGGAAATATTATATAAGTAATTTAACAACAATAGAAAATTTATCCGCATTCATTTCTGAATCACGAGTTTGAATTTCTAAAAGGAAATATTAATTTTAGGGTGATGTCAGCTTTTATGGTTTTATAAGAGCGTACCATTATTAATTCTATAATTAATTATGGTCCTGTTAATCGGTAAAACTGACAATCACTGATTTAATCCTTTACAACAATGTCACGGTCATGCTTTACCCAAACTACCTATCGGACAACATCCCCATTGTCTACATTTTGGATTTATGTAGAACGCCTCCTTTTTATACGATCTTTAAAATTTGATAAAAAAAAGTAGGAAAAAATCATACACCTTAATAAACCAAATGCTATCAAGTGCAACTCGTAATTTTACACGGATTATACGGCTGTTGAGTTGGATTACGGCATAAATGCAAAAAATCTATTTGGATTAGAAACGTTCATGAAGTTTCATTAAAGTAATACTTTTGAATAAGTGATTCTTAAAAGATAACGTGGTTAAAAAAGTATCGCCTCAAACGAAATGGCTTAATAAGGGAGATTTGTTGAAAGCAAGGTCCATCATTTTATTACCAGATCATTTCTTTGTGAACGTGTGCGACGTTTTTATATTCTCTTTTTATGCCAAAAATTCATAATGACTTGAACAAAAAGAGCTTTAAAGAAAAAATTAAAAATGGTCCCTATTGACAAGCTAGATCTCATTTTCTGCTAAAAATTCAATTGTTCTTCTGATTCCATATCGCTTCATTCACAGAACGCCTTCGTTTCCTCAAAGCGAGCTGATTTTATATAACATTAATCTCAAAGTGTGTCAGTCTCTGCACAGTCATTGTTTAATAGCCGGTTTGCTACTCGCCACCGGCAAAAAAGTAAACACTTTTCATGCTCAATGCGTATCATTATGATGGAGTGATGAGCGGGCGTTATTGTCTTCACAATACTTGTGTTATTGTTTAACGATTAGACAACTCCATTGTTATTCTTTCCAGTATTTTAAGCGTAATAATGATGGTTACGCAGATTGAGCAGGAGACATTAAGCATCTTATCATGACTTAATCGATTTAGGAACGCAGACGTAATTTTGTTGCAGTTTAAATACTCGTTGATTAAACGATGCTACAATTTCTACAAGACACTGATAACCATCAAGTAAAATATACCAGACACAAACCCAATCGCACAATCGCATCTTTTCCGTCTCCCAAGACAAAAATGCCACACAAGTAATAACATTCCTTACATAAATGGAATTCATTTGGCTTATTACGTCTCAACTTATTTAATATTATTGCCAGAAGCATGTGCGGTCGTCTTTGAACGGATGCGAAGATGTCATTTTCTGGCATTCAGGATTTAAAAATGGCGATCTTTGCCCATATCCTTGGCACAGTTGTATAAAAATTAAAAATGAGTTTTTCAAACTTTAGCTTTGAATAAACACATATCTTTAAAGATGTCAATGGTTTTTAAATTGATGTGATGCTCAACTCAATTATCCGATGAGCATTTGGGCTTGAAGGCCTTGTCAATTACTGTTTTCAAAGGAGCCGTGTACACCTAAACATTATGTGATTAAGAGACAACCATTTCATTTTAGTTGACCTCAAAATATCAAAGTTGGAAACGGAACCTTTGAAATATTTATAGGTAGCTTATTAAAACGACTGTCACCGAAACCATTTTTATGACATCATCCATATTTATCGGTTAAATAAATCAAGCTAATTATAAATCAGGTAGATAAGCCTTTGAGATGAGCTCCTATAAATTAGGGTTTAAAAGGCTCCAATACGACATAAACCAACTCAAGTCGAATCTACGTTTCAAGATAATCAAAAACATGCAATATGTCTCCATATTTCCTTTGCATTGTACTCAACAAGCATAATAATAAATAATTGGGGAATGAGCTGGGAAAACATGATTCCCAAACTATTGTATCCCGATTGAATGGAAAAGTATCTACTTGAAAATCTTGTCATTTCCTTTCAAACCACTTTCATTGAAGACACCCATTTAAATGCGTAAAAAATATGAGACTGGAAATTGCTCTCCAAAATATAGAGAAATATATTCTTTCTCTGAATAAAAAAAAGCAATTTGATAATAACAACAATAAAAGCCGAAAAATAGATAGAACCACCCATGCATGTTATACACTATGATATTCTCTCTTGTTACGTGATGAAAGAAATACTCGAGGGATTTGTCCAAAACATACTCTTTCACTGTGTCTTGACAGTCTGCACATTTTTTGTCTGGGAAATGTGTAGCATTTTTTGGGAGAGGAAATTGGAACCAGTAACAGAATGATTCCCGGAGATGTTCAGATGATACAATGGAATAAAAGCAAGAAATTTATGGAATATTCAGCAGAAAAAAATATTTCTCACTAGATCTCTCCGCTAATGCACATACTATAAAGGATAAGTAAGGGTTAAGGGAAAAGAGTTATAAGTAGATTGAATACAAATATATTACCCCAGAATTGTTAAAGCTATAGCTTTCCCACTAGGAGAATGTCAGCTTATAAAAGGGTTCAGCAAGATAAATAAAGTCGAGCAAACTTTTTCTATATTTCCTTAATATGATAGGTTAGTTTTTTTTCTGTCGCGTATTTCTTAGCATGACACGTTTCATGTTTAGAATTACAGTTTAAAAATGGAGAATAAAATTTCATAGAAATTGATGTGTACTCCATAAAGATATGAGATGGAAGTGTTATTTCATTCAGCTGAAAAATTGTTTTTGAAAAAGACGGATGAAATAACTCAATTTGAAATATTAGATACTTAATCAATTTTGAGAAGCGAGAGCGTGACATAGAAAAAGGATGGGAACTTATAAAGAAAATAAAAAAAAATCATACAGCAAATCTATTATTTCTCGAGAAGTTTGATGAGCACGCAGTCAAATCAGTTTCGGATCTCCAGAAATCATCCCCAATAGGATGGAAGAATCCTGAAGTGCCGACATTATCAGCATCAATTTCCGTACAAGAGCCATTCCCTCCCATAGGAATAAACTCATTTCCACTAGCACTATTACTATTATTACTATTATTCCCAAGTCCAAATAGAGTTTCTACAGTGTGAAGCTCAAATTGACTGAAAGAGCGTCTTCGCATTTGCCATAGTCGGGATAAGGGACGTCGGTTTTTTGCATAGGATTTTGAACTTCCTGATCGCACAAAACTACCTATAGATACAGTTCCTGTGGATGATGTCGAGGATGATGAGCAAGTCGAGGCTGAGGAGGAAGAAGGTGCTGGAGGATTATATTTGGTTGTGTTTGCTCCATTCTTCTTGAAAAGCTTCCGGTTCTCTATATTCGAAGTTGGGTTGTTCTCCTCCATAATTGGAGCCATAGACAGATCCGACATGACTGGATCGAGTCGAAATAGGTTTTCAAAAACCATGTTGATCGGAAAGCTAGGGCGTGACATTTTCCCCTAATAAAGTGATCTGTTGAGAGAAAATTGATTTGCTTTTTTCTCTCCTCCGATCCTTTTCTTCACACGATGAGATTCCCTGTATTTCTCGGGTGATTGACGAAACTCATTTTTCTCGTCATCAGTGTCATCTCATACGTCATGTTGAATATTGAGTTGAACAATTCTCTCCGTGCTGATGGCATTGAAAGTGAAGAAACTTGTTAAGTAATTTGCATCCTTTCACTATCATCCAGTTTTCACTTAATTTGAAATATAGTTAGTATTACTCTCTAGATCCTGATCTCATTCTTGGAATATTTTTCGGGAAATTTTATGGAGATTTATCCTCAAACTAGACGGTGCAAACTAAGATTGATCTTAGGCCATAGTTCTTTTTCGTCCGACGAGTTTCCGTGCGTGCCGGAAGGAAATTTTTTAACATGTTTAATCACGGATTTATAGGTTTATTCAGAGATGGATTTCTTATACTTCATCATCATCACGACTTAATAATTTCACTCTTATATAAACGGGGTCGGCTAGAAGATGAGAATACTTGCCAAAAAAGTAAATGCGTTTGCCAATGTAAACAGCCAAGAGATCCCTGTTTGCCCTCGAGTAAGATGGAGCTCACGAACGAAAAGTGAACAGACTTCACAAATTACAATTTTGGAGGAGACGGAGACAATCTATTTTCATTCACTTCTGGAGAAATTCATTTCATTTTTTCCAAGAAGGAAAACGGAAAACGTTGCACAGAGATGACCGGTTTTCCAGCTCATCTACTACACTACCTATTTTGAACTAAACTTTTATTTCCACACAGACCACCAAAATTACAACCTCTTTTGAGAGAAGAGAAATTATAATATGTAAATTAAGGGACACATCTGTTTTCTCACACTGACATAATTTAATTTTTCTCTTAATTTATTTTTGCAAAAGCAATTTTATCAGAATATACGAGATATTCATTAAAAACTGGCATAAATGCCATTTACCATAGACTGCGGTCTGGATTCTTCTATTTCACAAGTCAAAGGAGCAATCACTTTAGCATAAAACTAGTACAACTTTACTTGCTAGTCATTCCATTTGACCTAGATAATAAGCTGGCCACCTCAACAAGATTCCAGCAATTCCTCTACAAAAACCTTTGCTTTTCAATCAACTCGGGTTTTATGAGTTGGAAGTGAACTCTAGACATTTTCTTTTAACGCTAACATCACACTTGAACTAGTATTTGTGAACTTGATTGTGCCCTGGTCAATTCGTCTTTATCTTGCACAAAACAAGTTATTGAATACTCATCATCTGAAAGAACTCCCCTGTAGTTTGGCTTCCTTTACATCCCTTCCAATTTACTCTGCTAATGATAATGTGAAATGAAGCCACTCAACTTCCTTTCACATGCAACGTGAGGAGAGGAGAAAAAGTCTACATGAAATATTGATGAGTCTGGTATGTCCTCTCCACTCCCAGTAGCATACGCGGTGTCAACACCATTTCTTATCCATATCCTGTTCTGCTTGGACACGTTTTTTCCTACGGGTCCGGCTCAAGAGCTCACGCTAGATTTGCCCAAGCACCTGTGATGCTATTGTAGTAGCGATAAGGTTAGTCTGCTCGCGTCATAGTCATAAGGAACTACTTCCAGGATATTTGTAAGGATGATTAAAGGATAAGTATTTTACACGATCAATGTTCCATTCCGAAATGGTATCAGGAACGAATACTCCCACTATATTTATTCTAGAGGACAACGTTCATAGAGAACTAGTCCCACCCAAAAATGAATTGCGACTTTTTTTAACGATGAGAAATTCCTCAGCTCTAGTGAAGCGCGACGCGGGGAGATGTTAGATTGCGAAAAATTGTTGTAACAGCCAATCGATTTTTTACGGCTGTTATATGCTTATTTGAGGAAAGTAATTTTATGGCTGAAACTTAAATTCACTCGGAGAGTTCAAGCTAGGCCAAAGAGAATTCCGTTTTGTCAATAAAAAGTTCCTCAACTACTCTTGTCGTATCACATCACAAGAACTTTTTCTCAGTGTGTAAATTTCTGCAATTAGTGAAATTGAAATGCTCTCATCATGATAGCCAACAGTCACGGAAATTCAGAAGAAGAACTCAAGTTCAATTTCGTTCAGAAATTGGATTTTGAGGTAGTCTACGTCACTTTTTTGTAGCTAGTTAGTCATCAATTATTTGCTTTCCTGTTCTTCGGTTGTTCTGGGTTCGTGCGACGTGGTTGATGACATCAAGACTAACGCCTCTTAATATTCTGTTTCAAACCCGATAACATTATTGACATGATCGGATCAAAACACGAAAACATGAGGAAATAAGAACAATGCACTTCTCCCACTCTCAAATAACTTTGAACTTTCAGGTATTACGGATATCTAGAACCTGATAGGTTACGATGCGTTACAAAGTCCTATTTCGGTCCGAACTTATTGATATGACGTATAAAACATAAAAATAAATAGTAATATTTTCTCTAAGCTTCAAGCTCCCCTCCGCAAACTGAGAAGAACGAAACCGCACGCAAAACTAGAAACAGGCTCACTCATTCACAGCCCCTATAAGCCTCGTAAAAAAACCTGATCATAATTTTATTGCGTGAAGAGCTACCAACTATGAAATTACTCTAGAGATGAGCCAGACCACTAGTATTTAAGTCTTTTTTCACTCTTTTCCAAGTACAACAGTTTTGCCTTGAATTATGATAATCCAAAAATTTTCATGCAGAAAAATAACGAAAAGAAATAGCGACCACGCCACAGACACATACACCACTAGTCACACACACGCTTGTTATGAACTGAAATGTTAGTTTATAACCGACGTACATCACAAAAAAACTTGGTAGTTGGAACCTTTTTTGTTTTTCTTCTAATATTTCCTATTTTTTCACCCCCTAAAAAATCTCTTATTGTTTAGAAGATTTTCAAAAGGGGAAAATGCAAATTTCTATTCTTTTTTCTTCAACTTTGCCAAGGGAGGAAGTTGAAAGGGGATATGTGTTGACTAAGATAAACAATAAAAGTAGGGGAACGGTCTTAAGACATAAACCTACTGACTGACAGAAGAAGATTTGTTGTAATCTGCACTCCTTTTCGTACTCGCTTCATATCCTAAACAAACCAGTGTAATAGTTCGTATATCTTAACCTGTGTGAGGTAACTCCTCTCACACAGGTGGAGTATTATTAGAGCATCGAGCAGAGGTTGAACAATGCAGTGAGAAAACTGCAGGTAAATAGCATAACCACAACAAAATCCATATACGCACTTGACGTATAAAGCGTTGCATACTACTTGTTTGAGAGATCTCCCACAACAGACAATGCAAGTCAAAATCTATCTTTATCGTCATCTTTGTAAATCTAAAAGTACTGCTGTTATCATTACTATTTTATACCATTCATATTCTCTATCATTTCATACCTCTACATGTTATTACAGCGTTAATACTGACAGTTAATTTAATTGTTGAAGGCAGTTATGTAAGTTAGCTACGCATTTTAGGTACTTGACTGACTTTCATACAAAAATTATTTAAATGTGCTGAATTGAAATGTGCATTGCACTACCTTCCTGTGGCTTGATAAAAAAACAATGCATGGGAACCTTTTTCTCCCCGAGAGAAAAAATGCTAAATACTATCTCTGTGCAGAAGCTCATGTTAATTTTTTTCACTAGTCAACACACTTAAAATTTATTTACAAACAAAGCAGTGCACTGCCCTGCAAAATAATTATAAAAAATGCAAAATTATATAGACTCTTCGTATTCCCTGATATTATTTTCTCATTTTAGAGCATTTAATAACTAAAGCCAGTTTACAATTATGATAAACAATTTATTAAGAATGCGGTTTCTCAGAGTGAGCGTGCTGCATTTCACTCGTTAGGAGAAAAAGCTTTTTTGAAAGTGATTTAGCAAAAAAAAATCATGCCATACCTAAATTCTTAAATGGGCCCAAGCCTAATTTGCATTAAAGGGAATAAGACGACTTAATTATGCCAAACAAAGGGACTGTTTTTAAATAAATGGAATGGTGAATTGTAAAATTCTAATAGCATTGTCCTAGACGAGTTTCACTTTGAGACTGATACTCTCTTATTGTCATCATCAGCATTAGCAATTCATAAACCAAACCAGGTAAGTCTAAAGAACCCCGAGAGACTGCATTTTTTACATATTAAATGGATACAGTGCAGAGAGTAATGTACGAACGTTTATTGTTCATCATCCACAATAATTACTGCATTTTTTTATGAATGTATATCATTAAAGGCTGACAAGCTAGTGAACGATTAAATACTCATTAAACCATCACAAGAGTATCTTGCAATCGTTTTTATTACTAGCTTTATCAGAATCCGCAGTGTGCAGTGGCGAGGTTGTAATCGGTGGGAGAATGGCTACGGTTAAAATAAGAAGGCTGATGGTAGGCATATAAAATTGTTTGAAGCCTGAAACAGAGCCCTTCATACAAGAAACATTTATAACCTGACCATCTTCCTTGAAACCTATTAAACCATGAGTGGCTAGAGCAATAAAAGTGTATTGGTGATTGATGACAATCATATCTGATAAAGGCTAGAGCCTACTTTGTCATCGCTAATTGCAATTTGTGCGTTTCATTTGACATAATCATTTGATAAGGTGGTTTATGGCTGTGTTCTTATCTTGTGTAAAAACAAACTTTCTTCTGTTATTAGTTTTTGCTTCAAATATAGGCAAATAAAATCGATTAATGGCAAGTAACACGTTTGCTGTCAACTTCGATAGACTTTGATTTGATGTGAGATGTTTTTGCTTCGATATTTTCACTTTGCTCCGAAATTTGCTGCGCTAAATTATCGCTTTTAATAACTAATTGTTCAATTTGCGAAATAAATTTTAATTGTAAGCAATTTTGTTCATTGTTAATTGTGAATAGCGTTTGTTTTCAATTTGGTACAAGTTTTCTTGGCTTTAGGCACAAGATTTCCTCCTAGAAAGATAATATTTAGCAATCCACCTACATTCAACATAATTATTAAGACATACTAATCCTCAATAATCATTAATTAAAAGCATTGCCATTTCTGTAAATTTAAGTGGGTGTCAATTAAAATTAAGACATTTTAAATCGATGAGTCAATCAACCAACTCAAACCACTTTTTAATGACATTGAGCCATTTTTTCTATACAATTTGACCATTTACTCTGCTTTTGTTCTACCATGAAAATGACTAGACTATTTTTAATTGCAGTGCAAAAGACTGAATGCAATCACTTCCGCGTGTACAGATAGTTACACTTGTTTTGCAGTAATCACTTGTTGAAATGCACTCAAATCATAATCCTTTTTTAAACTGTAATTTAACTTGGGGCAACACTTTATCAACAATTGAAGTGATCTAATTCTTCCATAAATGGTAACCTAAATAGCTGAAGATAATGAACGGGCACAAAGAATACCGCTTTGTGAACTATATTTTCATAAAAATATGGAGTGAAATAGTCATCAACTTTGCTTTTAATTGTTTATCCTTCAAATAGCTCAGCTTTTTAAAAGAATTCTTGCTTTTTATGGAAAGATGAGGAAATTATTAGGATTTGTGGGAATGTGACAGCTTTTGGGTTGGACTCAAGCAGAGTTGTCCAGCAAAAACGTCTATCAGACAGAGAACACGTCATAAATGGCTAGTTTGTTAGTAAAGTGTGGGCATAAAGAAAGTAGGTCGGGCATGTAAATTTCAAAATGGAATATCTTTAAAATTACTTTTGTTATTTCAGTCAGATTTTCCACAAATGTTAACTTATACTTATTTAATCCTCCAGTGGAATTAAAAATTTAAATTTTTTTACTAAGCAAGGATTATACTAACTTTACTGACAATGGCAAAAACCCTCCAGCTACCAATACTTTAAGTCCATGGTTTGAGCTTAAATTTATAGTGATATTTTCCTTGCTTTGGTATAATATCCTTTGTTTTGTTG
>JAHZMU010002514.1:0-18509 GCA_027743725.1 Rambutsinella grinnellia | reverse complement strand
AAACAATTCTAATCCAATAAGATACACTTACAAATCATTCTGGCTTCAAAAATTTCTCGCTTTAATATCCACCTCATTAGGCATTTTCTGGATATTCCGAGATCTCCGCTTCTATACCCCTCATCAATTCACTAGTCCCACAAGTTACTTTCATTTCACGTACGGAATCTCCAGTGCACTCTTGAAATTCCAGCTAATTAAAATATTCTGGTGGGGCAGAACCGATATAGTAAAAATTGTAAACTTTCTTTGTGAAAATGAAGCCTCAGTTCTTCCTCAACCTCCCATTTCAAAGGGATTTATCTCCTCAAAAGCCAAATCATATTTTATTTTTGTCATCTACACAACATTTGGAATTGTAAGTGTCTTTCTGGGAATGGAGTTGAATTTACCAAATGAAATCTCCAGTTTCGGAGGAACCCTCTGGTTTGCAAAGTTGGTCGAGGAGAGCAAAACTGCGTATTTTATTCCACGAAGTAATGGAACGCTTCCGTTCAGTGTTGAGGATACCCTTTTTGGATGTGTTGGAATCGTTGGGTACTCATATCGGAAACTGATTGGGGTATACAGCGACCTCTTCATCCTAATAATTACGCTGACAATCTGGAGTCCTGCTCGTTCCTTTATCATGGTCACTTTAAAGAAAGTTCCCAACTGTTTTCCACCTTCTCTCATGGAAAATGGCAACAGTGACATCCTGACTATTAGCAAAAGGTCGACGGATGGTGAAGGCAGTTATTTGCGTGAGGACTTTCACCTTCCCTATTGGCAAACTGTACGAAAACAGCACAAAGTTTTGGCAGAGCTTTCCAACTTAATTAATACAAACTTTGGTGGAAACGTAACAATGTTTCTGCTTGCAACGATTCTCTTTTATTCCACAAGCTTTGAGGAGATTGTCCTGAAAGGGGAGGGAGATGGAACTACTTATGGTGGGTTGAGGATGATAATCTGGGTGATCTTTTTCTTATGTAATGCATGCGCAACCTTGCATTATGCCACGGATATATGCTATCAGGTAAAATAATTTGTTTTAATCCGATGAAAAAATAAACATTTCGGATATTCCTATAGATGAACAGTTTGAAAACTTGGCTAGCATCAAATGAAAACCGAGGAGACATGCCCCTGGACCAACTACTTGTGCTTTTGAATGAGTTAAACTCTAATTCTGTGGCAGTTAGAGGAAACGACATTTATCCCATCACTCATGCACTGGTGGCGAATGTAAGCCATTGTTATAATTTTGCAAATGAAATATTGAAATATTGAAATTGAATATTATTCAATACTGAAAATTAATGGTTCCAGGTTGTAAGTTGTACCGTCACTTATTTCACAATTTGCGTTCAAAGTGGACAAATTCAAGAAGTTGTTGTTTAAAATTCATTATTAAAATGTTTCTGATTAAATGAAGTGAATTTTATTGTTTTAAATTCTGCAATAATGCTCATCCAGTACATATCATTCCTAGTTTCACACTTTTCACTACACTTCTTCGACTCATCAACTATGTATGAACTACTCCGCATTCATTTGCCTGTGCCACGTGCAAACATTTTATTAAATATGTATAAAATGAAAACGTAAAAAACCACTTGATACCCCAGATAAAAAATTGTTATAAGCAAAATAATTAATTGTGCACTGGTCTGATAATCCATTTTTATGAAAGGCTTCTTCCCTCTCGTTTAAAATTCATCTCCCTGATTTTCATCGACGGAATCAACTCCGACTTCCTCATAATCCTTTTCAAGCGCAGCCAAGTCCTCACGGGCTTCGGAGAACTCTCCTTCCTCCATTCCCTCTCCGACGTACCTAAATCCCATAAACATTTCAGTGTTAAATACCCACTTCCTATCTATAAAATTACTTTTTATTGTTTAAATTTTTAAAATAAGTAAGCTGTATTTGAAAAACCGTACCAGTGAACAAAGGCACGCTTGGCATACATCAAATCGAATTTATGGTCAAGACGTGCCCAAGCTTCGGCAATTGCTGTGGTATTCGAGAGCATACAAACTGCTCGTTGAACCTTGGCCAAATCACCGCCAGGAACCACTGTTGGTGGCTGATAGTTGATACCAACCTTGAAGCCAGTCGGGCACCAATCGACAAACTGGATGGTTCTATTAAGAGAATTTCAAATTTTCAACAAATTAAATTATACTGCAAATGTGTAGCACAACATGTTTTTGAATGATTGAATTGAATGTACCGTTCCTATTCGAACATTCGCATTTAGAAACGCTTCAACACTCCCAACCATCGCTTGAAAATTGAGTTAGAAGTTTTACCATCTCGTTTTATTATCTTTTCAAAATTAAAATTGATTTTCATCGGCAATAAAAATATAATTGCATTATCACCAACCCACAATTGCTAGCTTGCCCGCCTTTTCCATTCGCAAAAACATAATAAAGTGTCAATTAAACAGTTAATGAAATTCGTGCAGTGGAAGCACGCTTTGTTTTCAGGCCGCAATCAAAAATCATTATTTTGCATAAAATCTCACAGCTACCCTCCATTGTTTTTTGTCCAATCAATGTCACTTTAAATGCAATTTTTATTAAACCGAATAAAACCGAATGGCTGAAAACGCACGCCTCCTCGCAGCACCGTTTATTTTCATACTTGAATCAATTCAACCAAAGATGAGCTAAATACTCATATTTACAGCTAATAAAAAATTAATAAAACTTTTAGGTCTTTTACCTCTTTGTTTTTATAGCTGCAATTGCCGCATTAACATCCTTCGGGACGACGTCCCCACGATAAAGCATGCAACAAGCCATGTATTTTCCTAGAAGATGAATTAGTTCTCCTTTTAGTAAGTTTTCAATCTCATCATTGCATGCACTCGCTAATTTAATGCAGAAATTGCATTGCGAAAAAGCCTCAAGCGAAGAAATCCGTTGCGATACACAAAAATGCTTTGGGCTCATAAACGATCAAAGTCAATGAAAGTTGCATCCATGCACTTTCTCATCATTTCGGTTATTTTGCTTAGAAAAATGGTTTCGTTGAATTCTGATTCATCCAATTTTTGTAGAGATTTTTCTGATGAAAGATGCTCAAATGCTATTTTATTAAATCAACACAATCAGCATAATTGAAAATTGCAACGAAATAAGAAGAGACTTTTTTGCAGCGTCATTCTCAAGAGATGAGTTGCATTGCCCGTTTTTTGTTTCTTCATTTCATACCATTCTAATTTGTTCACGTAAAAGACATTGACATTGTCTGTACTTCACGGATACCGCCCCTAAATTATAACTCATCATATTTTTCTGCTTTTTAAGCTAACTTAAACGCACTAATTTAAGACAGGTTAACTAACCATGGTCAAGAGGGAGGTGAACCCAGAACCGGTTCCTCCACCAAAAGAGTGGAAAACAAGGAACCCTTGAAGGCCAGTACATTGGTCGGCCAATTTGCGGATCCTATTTTAAAAATCTTATTAGTAAAAATATTTCAAGCTAAAGCGTGTCTCATTAGACATTTACCTGTCAAGGACAATATCCACAATTTCCTTCCCGATGGTGTAATGACCACGAGCATAGTTGTTAGCTGCATCCTCCTTCCCAGTAATTAATTGCTCGGGATGAAACAACTGTCGGTATGTTCCCGTACGAACTTCGTCTATGAACAATTCAAACTCACACAATTAATTTCCCCCTAATTAGTAATTCTTCACTTGCTTGTCATAGTCATGCTGTGAATTTGTCTTGGTCGTGCGTGACCACAATTTAGTACATGACTGTAACTAATTATTCTAATTATTTGCAGTGACTCTGTTCATCCCTCACTCACCAACAACAGTTGGCTCCAAGTCGACAAACACAGCTCGAGGAACATGTTTTCCGGATCCGGTCTCGCTAAAGAAGGTGTTGAACGAGTCATCCCCAACACCAATGGCCTTGTCGGATGGCATTTGACCATCGGGCTGGATGCCATGTTCCAGGCAGTAAAGTTCCCAGCAAGCATTACCAATCTGGACTCCAGCTTGGCCGATATGGACAGAAAGGCACTCGCGCTATTATCGCAAAAATTGAAATAATTATAATTCCTCTTATATTTGACTTCATGTCAAAAGCATTGCACTACAATTATTTTTATGCTTGTATCATGAAACATCTCGGGAAATTGTTAGCTATAAAGTGGGAACGTGAGGGACGTGGGAAAGAAGATGAGCTGCAGGAGGTGGCAAAAAATCCCGATCATGATAACGATGAAGGCGGTTCGGTTGCAATTTCACTTATAAACTGCAATTTCCTTTCTTCCCTAATCATCTACTGAGAATTCAGTTTTTTAAAGGCGACCACAGCGCAAATACGAGCTACTTTCGCAGCGTGAAATTGTCCAATGGAATTTACTAGAGAGACGTGACATCTCAAACGAGATCATCAGCTATGAAAAATAAGCCGCGTCAGAGTCAGGCCATTTAACAGTGAAGATGAGCTTAACAAGGTTATCATTTGAGTATGCAGAGGAATTTCACCTGCCACTGGTAAATATGCACTTGTTTGCCTTCAAGAATTCAACATATAAAGACATTCTCTCAGAATCGACATCGACAGTTAACCGGCATTGTTAACTCGAGATCGGGTCACTTGAACTTTAAACGTGAAAATATGAAGACGTGACGAGTTTATTCCTTTTATTATCATAATAGTCATTTTAACCATTTTATCAGTTCATATCACACTACTCAACGGCTCTATTCAGTTGTTAAAAAGTCAGTCCCATTTTTACTACCTTAATGGGAGGTTTTTGTCATGCTGCGCTCCTGAAAAAAATATGATTTGACTCACTTCAGCTATCTCTTTGGGGAAGCGCCCCTATCTATTCAGACTCAGAGTGAAAATGCAGTAAAATCAGTAAATTACTATTTGAAGGAGAGGCAAAGAGCTCTGAAGCTCTGCCCTTCTCGCTTAAATTTTCATAGTGATGATGATTCTGCAAAAATTAGTTCCGTTCTTCTATGTTCCGTCCGTTTCAGAGAAAATTCATTCAGATTCAGGTTTATGTGTATCATAAGCTAATCGCAATCGTGATATCATGCCATCATCAGACCCATGTCGTATCTGATGTGATCAAAATGGGGAGGGAAGAATGGATAGAGATGATTAGCACGTCACGCTTCTTCATACGCTAATTCACAATTTTTCTCTTTGACTAGGTAAAAATTTTCACAGAAAGTTAGGGTTTGATCATGTTTTAAAATTTAAATGAGACTGTGTGTTTTACAAACTTTGTGATGCACATTTCCGTTTAAAATGCAGAATTATAGACTTCCCCTGTCACCCCAGGAGTGAATTAGTTATCCATGTCAAATCAAAACTAGCTAGCTCGACTAGTCTTTTGAATGAATGAATTACAAATTCATTTGCATCACAGAAAAGTTGTCAAAATAGGAAAATATATGACACAGGTCGAAATAAACAATGAAACATTTATCATCTCACCTTTATTCCGCATGATTAGGTTGGAATGAGTAGAAGCAACGGGGAAATATGATATGACAGCAAAATCACTGTGGGACTGGAAAATATGGTGATTGTGATTAGATTGAGAGGGTGGTTATCAAGTTTAATGCTTTTTCGCGCTTTGTTCGGCTCAGAGTATTCTGCTAGCCAATTTGATATTCTGGTTAAGCGTGTATTTTTTTCAACTTGACTAATTCTTATAATCACAGCATGAAACTACCCAGCAGGATATGGACTTGAGCTTAGTCGATGTCTGCCTTTTCTTCCTTTTCCCTAAACTGGCACTGATTTTTCTCCATCGATGAAAGGATTTTGCCATTGCGCTTAAATTATTGATCGCATCAATAAAACAAGCTATTTTATCTTTCGTTTTTTTCTCTCAAACATATCATTTCTATCATTAGTTTACGCTGTTTTCACATGTCCCTAGTTAGCTTTAGGTATTGGCAAAACTTTTTTACTTTCACGAAAGTAGAAAAAAGCAATAATCAGAAAGTTTTTTTTTGGCTTTTGATTGGGCGTGTTATTAGAAGTAGAGCAGAGAAAGCAAGTCAAGTCTGCCAGGTTCAAGACTATCTTTTCTTTATTGGCAGTTATGATGGTGTCAATGCGTGATTTTTTGTTATAAAGGTGAAAATGTTGTTGTCAGACGATAAGAGAATCTAAAAATATTTTGATAAGAGGATGGCCCTACTCTATCAAGGTTCTTTACCTTTGCTTAATTGGAGCATTATAAAATCCTAAAAATGACAAGAAGAACAATCGCTATTGTAATTGATACTTTAAATACTTCAAAAAACTTGTGAAAATTCATGAAATGCATTTTAAATGGAACTGTGCATGCATGAAATTCCTATTTAGCAATAATTTTATGCTAAGCTATCACAAGCACTCTTCAATTTTGCATGCAAGTCATCTCCATCACTTACTAGTACTCTGAAATAGAAAACTCTAAGGAAAATCTGCTCTCCATTCATACTAATAACACGATTGATGTACTTAAGTGAAGGTTTAAGTCGGAAATTAAGAATTAAAATTGAAGAAAGGAATCAACAGCACCTATTTCTCAACTTGTTCTCTGTTCTCACGGATCGGATTTGCAGTTTTTATATTTTCCGTAAAAATGTGCAAACTTGAGAATTTATAGAAGCAATATGCAATTCAAGTTTAAAATATAAATGCATTTACGAAATAGCTCATTCTCGAATCCTCCCTCACTCCTCATCCATTTTTGAGTGGAATGCGAAATGAAAATGAAGCAGAGTGAGACACAAGCCTGATTTGATTCGCTTCACTCCCATCATTTTAAGTGAGATCCAAGCACATTTTCATTTTTTCTCTCTGCATTTGCATTTCACTCTGTAATTTTTACTTGATGATGGGCTTTTTTTTTTAAATAGCTAACTTCCTCCACCCAACTTGCAGGGAGGTAATGTAAATTTACGGATAAAATTAAATTATTTGCACACTTTTAAGTAAATAGCATTTTTGGATAAAAATTTGACTGCATTCGACTCAGAACGAGGTTCAGTAATGCCTCAAAACTAACCAGTTCGTTAAGGCTGGTTCAATTTTCCTTTCGTGCAATGAATGATGAGATGATCTCTAGACCGGGCACGGGTCCATTCTTAAATTAAATTCGTTATTACACGCCATGCCTTCGCCTCTAGCATTTTGGAGTCAGTAGCAAATGATAACTAAACTACTTTAGTAAACAGAATTTAAACTGATGAGCAAGTACCTGCCACTTTGTCTACCTCAACTCATACATTTTTCTCGGGAAAGTGCAACGAGACGTAAACCTAAAATTAGACTTGAAATTGATATGATGATGGAAGGTAAGCAAACCAACCAGCTTCATAGTTCCTTCTGTTCATTTTTTGCGAACTTTAAATTTTTTATTTTCATATTCTCACCTCTCCGCTGAATTTTCAGCGAAATATTTCACCTGCCAGAAAAAAACTGAACTGACTCTAATGCAAAATAATTTGCGCTTGATGGAAACAAGTTGATTTTGATAATGAAGCTATTTGAAAAAGATCTCATAAGCTAGTTGCTTTATTTATGGCAATTTTCCTGCCAAAAAAAGAGCTCATAAAGTGTAGATTTTTATAGCAAACGAGTCAACTTGTACTTTTCTTTTTCTAAAAAATGAGTTTATTCCTCGAATAAAATCATTGTTCCCATCAAAGGAAGAGCTCAAAAGGAATGATAGGTTTAATTACCTAATTTTACATGTAAACAAAGATGATAAAAGCAGAGTTAATGAAAACCACAATCCATTAAAAGTAATCCATCTTCATCTTTCATATTCTTATGGCATATGTCATCATCCATCCGTATCCATATATCCATATCTCAGCAATCACCATAATTTTATAGAATCCACCCCAAAACTTTGTAATTTCTAATAAAGCTATAATTAGATTATTATGGGATTACCTGAGTTAATATAAAAAGTAATTAATTTTAAAGATTGGATGAATATCGGTGATAAAGCTCATTCACTTCATTTTATATGAATAACTTTGTTTTTCACATTTTTACTAGCATTTTCAAAAATTAAGATTAGTAAATTTCCTGCCGTGTGAAAACCTACCTTTGGCCAATTAAAACCACATAAAAGTTGCTTTTGCCTTTCAACAATATTATTACAAGTTTATTTGATTATTAGAATTAGGATTGTACTTAAAAATAATTACGATGAAAATTAGATTAAGGTAGAAACAATTCAGTTTACATTCAAAATTGACTTGAATTGCCGTGAAAATTGAAACAATCCAAGACACTTCCATTTAAGAATTGTAATTTTTTTACTAGAAAATTAGAATTGCCAGAGTTGTCTCGTTCCAACATAATTATCAGTTGCTGGTGGGAAAATGAGAGTAAACTCAATCCAAAAAATGCATCTCGCAGAAAAAAGAAAATATGAAGCGAAAACAAAGAGTAGACAGGTGAGAAAGGTTTAGAAAATGAAAAATCAGAAATATTCTCTAAAACTTATTGTCTCATTGTTTCACAAGACAGCTATCCAATTTTGCTTCTGCGGTTATAATTCTACGATAATGACCACGCTTGACGTGACACTGACTGGCGGAGGGGATATGCTTATTCGTTTAAGTCGTTAAATCTGGATCGGTTGGCATCAGTCAAACTCAATTTGTGGCTGGTCTTTTTGACAGAAAATATGATTTGGGCGGAAATTGACTTTTTAAATTGCATGAAGTAATAAGGCTGGGCTCTCTATGGTTAGTTCTCACACTAGAGAATTTGTTGGAATGAAATATCGACAGATCTGAAAATTCATGAGCAAATTGCTCTTTGCAGCAAAAATTTGTCAAGCGTGTTACTAATATGAATTGTATGAGTGAAGATGACAGGAAGTTGGTTTGCTGCTGTCACAAACACAGAAAATGTGGCTAATGGAAAGTAGCTAATGATATGACAGGGTTGTTCCCCGCTCAAATGGAGATGAGAATGAGAGTGGAGGATAATAAGGTGGTGAAAAAGCGTTGAAAATGACAGGATATTTAGAATTATTAAAAAAAATACTTTAAATGCCTTATTTATGGTTTGGTAAATCCTACATTTTGTCATTGCTTGATGCAATTTTTTATAATAATTTTTCGATTGCATTTTCCAAGAAAATCACTTTTGCCGAAATGGATGAATAAATCTCAAAACTCGCTTGTTTCTAGTTGCTTGACTTTTTGCAACAAAAAATCAACATTAGTGCAGAATTTCTGCAATTCTGCAGCAGAAAATCTTCATTTTGCAATAAGGATTTTTCCTTTTGTCTTGGTCTGCATATAAGTTTGACTGATGATCAAATGCAATGACCAACTACGCCTATCTTGACCTTAAGGCGTTATCTAACATTAAGACAGAAAGGGTCCATTAATCACAATCAAATGCAATCCCCAAACCACAATTGTTCTTGTAGAATTCGAGCAAAGTGAAAATCATACGGGGAATTATACTAAAATGACCAGCTCAGGTCAGAGACAATCTTAAATTATTCAATATCTAAAGCGATAAAGCACTTTAATGACAAGGAAAAACACTTTTACTAAAATGCATCTATGAAAAATCCATTTCAGCTTACCATTTTGGATGAAAATTGCTATTGGGGTAGGCTTCACAAAAAATCCTTTTCACACGAAAGCTTTTACACTCTTAGCTGTTCAGCAGTTTATATGAAGTGATATGCAGCTAGTTAGAAAATTTTCTAAAAACAAACAATTTTACATTAAAACTCTGACCGTTGTGGTTTTAGTTAGGTGATGTTTGGTCACTCGATCAGATAGCAACGTTCTGAACGGGATCACAAAGAGAAATAATTTTTCGCTTATGTGAATTCACAAGGCGTGAAGTGAGATGTGCTCGCTCTCAAAGTCCGGTAGAGACTGAATGAAGTAGAAGCTATCAGGAGTTGGTAGAATCAAAATTTCAGACAGCAAAACTACATCTCATACATTTCTATTTTTTCCTTTTAAGCATTTTCCCTTGCAGACTTTACTGTTCATGAAAAATGAAAGCAAGAAATAAAAACGCAATGAAGTAAGTAGTATTTGTGTTCAAACTGCATGGGAGTGCAACAGAAAGATGTTTAATGGTCAGAAGCAGAAGTACAATCTCATAAAAATGACTTTGGCAGGAGGGTTTAGTCAATTGATTTTGATTTTTGATCATGAAAAAGAAGATAAAATGTGTAGCTTTGAAATTGTCGGGAGAGATCCGATTATTCTGAACAAAACTCATGAGCTAAATGCTTTCGATACTCTTTTATGATATGCAGAAGTAAAAGATTAATTGTTAGAGATGTCATTTTACACAGGGAAATACCTATAAATCTGTCAATTTGAAAAATTATGGATATAAATGCATTTTTATAGGCAGCTAGATTTATGCAATGCATTTTCTTTTAACCGAACAAGGTGCTAATTTATTCAAAGTTATTAGCAATGCAAGAAGTCGGAGGATGAATGAAAATTTAAAGTATGATTTATGAACATGTTTCAAATTTTCTGAGTGAAGACAGAAGTCCAAGAAGCATTTTGTAACGAGTCATTTGTCACTGGTTTGGTTGCTCTATAAATTAACTGTCTCATTCTCTTCTCCAAAATATTAGTGTGTAGTCTACTAAAATGGATGCATAATATTACTTGTAGCGAGAGCGAGAGTGATAGGGAGAAAGTTTTATGACCTTCCGAGGTGACTCACCCAGAGATGAGCATTACCAACGACTTCATCTCGTCTACGAGAGCAAACATGGATATTAATTTCAGGAAGGAGAAAAGAGAACGTTCATTACACTATTTACCCCTAAAACGTTATATTTCTCCTTGTCTCTTGAGCCTGCTTTTAGTTTGGCATACTTCTCTTGGGAGACCCAAAACGAAAAATTGGAAGACCTGACGTCATTTCTACTTCTGGAAATTTGATAAGATGAAAAGTGACAGAAAAGGGGGTTTGTCTTATTGGCTCTTATCGTTATTGGCTCGTCTCTCACGGTCAGAGATAGCTAAATGTATTGGTACTGCTAAATACTTGTGGCTTTTATGATTGTAGAATTTATCGTGTAGCAAAAAAACGTGCTCTTAGACGAACAGTACGCTATTAATGGTTTATTAGAAAGCCTTTAAGATAACTTCTAATAAGTTAAAAATGTAAGATAGTATACTTAATCGCTATAAATAATAAAATCTATTTCAGATATAACTACGTAGTAAAACTATAAAATGACATTTTACGTTTATATATTTGCAAGGGCAATTCGAAAAATTTCTGTCAAAAAACAAAGACTTTTAATATCCTAATTTTTCATTTAGAGATGTCCTTCCATCTCCACTCTGGTTCTTAGGCGGAACCCAAGTCGAATATTTAGGATCGTCAAAATCCACTGAAGCATCCTTTGGTTTATGTTTATTTCTATACCTCTGTCGTTTCCTTTTGGGTTTGGTTTGTGCTACAAACTCTGGTCCTTGATCAGCTTCTTCTTCCAAGTCGTCCTCATTATTCTGAAAATTATCGTCTTCTCCTTCGTCGTCTGAAGATTGCAGATCCTCGTCTTTTTCAAGTTCCTCTTCTAATGCTTCGATTTTCTGTTGCCTGATTGCTTCTGGCAAGCTTAAACCAGGTTTCAGGTCTGATGGCAAAATGAGACCATACAATTTTGGCTTGGAACTTGTAGCCGTAGCCGTCGCTGTAGGTGGCTTCAAAGGTCCAACAACTGGACGTTTCCGTGGGGGAGGGGCAAGTTCAGAAGATTCACCTTTCTGTACGGAGCTATTACTGGAATCTGCAACTTGGTTTGTTGAACTTTTTGAAGTGCGTTCTAATTCTTGCTTATCTTCGTACGGAGATGCTTCCGTTGTCGATAATTTTGCTGCTGCAGGTTCTTCACTACTGACCTTTTCTTTTGAAGTTGTCGTTGACGTATCTTCTGCTTTCTTTTGTAAATAAGCTGGTAGATCAGCCGGTTTAGTTATGTCCATCATTTGCTTCGTGTTTTTCAAGTCTTCATTTACTTCCTTTAGCCGGGTTCTCAATTTCTTCACATCAAAAACGCCTGTTTTAAGCATGTTCATATAATCATCCACATCCATTTCACCGTCATCCGCTCTTGACTTCATCTCCTGTGCCTTTTTAATTTTTGCCTGCAGGTCGGTAACCTCAGACTCTAGTTCTGAGTGCTTTATACAAAGTGAATCGTATGTCTCCACTTTCTCCCCGACTTTCCCCGCAAGTCGCAACCTCTTTTCGCGTTTCTTCTCAACGGAGCCGGTTCGGTCAAGGAATGCATCTTCATCACTAGAATAGTAGTCCTCGTCTTCATATCGCCTCTCTTTCCGTTTTCTACTTTCTGCAGACAAAAAATAGTTAATTTAAGCAAACAAAATCTCCACTGCCTTAAATATTTTTGAAAGGTTATTTTAATTATGTACCTTGATTAGAGGTTCGAAGTAATCCATGACTATCTAAAATCTGACAAGCCTTTAAAGCTGCGTCGTGCGCTGCCTCGTTTTTCTTTCCTTTAACTTCTGATTCTGCATACACAGGAGCATCCGTTGGTCCATCTAAAGGAAGCCTGTAGTAAAAATTGCATGTTTTTATATACTGATAGAGATACTCGAAAGCAAATACAAAAATACTTTTTAGATTAAACTTTACTTACGCTATTCTGCACACATATTGGCCATTTCCTTTCTCTCTGATTTCATATTCCAAGTCTTCGCCCTCCCTTTCAAACCAGCTTCGTAACGACTTCTTAGGATTGTCCAGTGTTAGTTCACTAGACTCATAGTCCATCGCGAAAGGATTAACCTTAATGTCAGTTTCTTCATCAGCATCCTCCCCCATTCCCCAATCGATTCCAACCTGCTCAATATCTGCCCTGGGTAGTTTAGAATTCGGAGCCCTCTTCATCTGTTCCTCTTCTTGCAGCCTCTTCCGTTCCAAATCCTTTTGCAACTTCTCATTCATCAACTCCGTCACACTCTTGTCACTCTCCTCCTCTTCATCTTCACTCGGTCCGTTCACAATGTACATCCTCTGAGATGACCCAAACTTTAAAACATGACCGACATGAACGCGATAAAACTTTTGAGGAAACACTTGATTCTTATTGATAAATGTTCCGTGTGTAGATTTGAGATCAAAAAGGTATAATCCAGACACTTCAGGACTCTCTGTACTGTCCCCAGATTCACTAGCTTCTGAAGCCTCTGATTTATCTTTCTCTGGACATTTAACAAATTGGAGAATCGCATGAAGCCTTGACACAGTCGGATTCTCCGCCAACACATCACAACCTGGAACCCTCCCCACAATATAATATCCTTTGTTATCTTCAGAGGAGAACTTGACAGAGTCAACTATGGCCCCATTCTTAAGGACTTCCAAGTTGTAACGGTTGTCCGCGGAACTTGCAGCATGCTTCGGAGTCTGGTAGTTGAGGGAGGAAAGGATTTGGTTGTATTTCTGCAGCTTTTCCTTACTCAGCCTCTCCTTTCCTTTTCCATGTGATGAGGAAGATGATGACCCCGTTGAACTTGATGCTGATGTTGATGGTTTCGAACTTGACGCAGGAGCCTTCATCCCTTGGAGCATTGGGGGTGGGAGCATTGGCTGAGCAAACACGTCCAATTTTGCATCTATAAAACCAAAAGCATTTAAATTAAATGATTTAAATTTTCAGTCTTTTACGTATTGACTTCTATTCATCCCTTACCATTCAGAACGTCACCGGAAGAACTAATCTCATCCGGACTTCCTTCCTTCATATCTTCACCTCTAGATTCCGACATAATTGATGTCGATGAAGACACTCCATCCCCACCTTCATCACAACTACTCTCGATTGAAACAGCTTCACTGCTACTCACCGAACTCTCCTCTTGATTAGAACTCATTTTAACTTTGATTAGTTCTAAAAATCCCAAGATTAAACACTACATTTAATTCTGTGATTAACTGTGATTAGTTTCGTGATTAAAAAGAAAACGTCACAGAGAGTGAGAAAAGAGCATCTAAACAGATGCGAGTTGCAGCCGCCACCAAACCTAAAAGCACGTAATACCCCATCCATTCATCTCACATGTGAAGAACCGCGAGTGTGTTCATCTCACATGAAACATTTGTTGTCATTTTTTAATCATTTCCTTTTCTGCCGACTTTAATTATTTAAAAGTAATGTGATTGATTATAAAGCAGTGATTATTCCCAAATGGAGGTGGAATCAGTGCCGTTACCCGTGTGCCATGTCTACTATCCAGACACGTTTGTAAGTGTTTTGAAGTCATTCTTCTTGAAATGTGATAAGCCAGGGCTTATCCTTGGGCGTTGGGAAGTCCGACCTGGGAAACCTGGAAGGCATGAGGAAAGTAAGGGCGAGGGCGTCAGGTTAAGGAGGAGGACAAGGGGAGGAGCACGCGCTAGCAGTTCGAAATCAACTACAGAAATCAAGAAAGAAGAGTTATCAGAAGAGGACCCTTGTAGCCGACAGGTTCTTGCAGTGAACATCGTTGGAATAGTTGGAAAGGGTGAATATGACGATGAAGATTTGCAGATAGTTGGAGAAGTTAACTCCGAGTCTGGTAGTGGTTATGTTGAAAATTTGGAGCCATTTCTTCATTTCGATTTTAATCGGGCGACTGGCGAGTTGAGAATAGCTAGTGTCTCATGGAAAGGTCAACTCCATCTTATTTCTGGTTCAAGCAAAGTTATAGTGTTTGTGTATGATCCTTTTGAGTTCCAACAATGGAAGGTTCCAAGAGGTTACCCGCTTGGTGTCCCTCCAGTCTTTTTGGAGGGGTTGGGGTTCATCCAAGATCAGCTCCAGAGTAATAACAAGCTCGAATTCACACCCGCCTTTCCTCCAGTCCTTCAGGATCATCAGGACTTGAATGCATGTGCGGAGCCGCCACAGTCTTCTTATTTTTATACGAATCCCGGACTGAAGTTTGTATCAAGCAGGAGCTCTGGTCTTCAACAAGTTTTGCACAAAACCTCCCTTTTGATTGGGGCTGCTCTGGGTTCTTATCAGATACTTCCGGTCCTCAACCTACTCTTCCTTATCGTTCTGGATTCGATGGTCGGCTACATAATTTCTAGTTACCTGATGGAAATTCCGAATATGTTGGGTCTTATGCATACGACAGTTGAGGACATGTTGGACAGGCTGAACCATTTGCTGAGGTGGCTTCGAGGGGCTCCTGCTGGTCTGAAGTTAAATGTTAACTTAAATTCCTTATATTGGAGGTTCTTCTCTTATCATATCCACCTCTGGGCAAACTATATTGGGCTTCTGGAACCCATCTTTGTCGTCATTTTGCACACAATCCAGTATTTCGGTGTTCTTGGGTCTACCATTCAAGTCAGTCTCTTTTCTGACCTTTTGAGCCTAGCCACCTTCCATGTTTACTGCTTGTACATTTATGCTAGTCGGTGAGTTGACTCTAAATTAAAAGGTGCCATTGAACCTGTCAGGTTCAACCTGAAGTATTGATCCGAAGTATTTTACATGCAATATTTTATTTTAGATTGTATTCACTTCAAACATCCGCCATTAAAGCGTTATGTCGCATCTTCTTCGGGAAGAAGTACAACCCACTTCGTGATCGAATAGATTCTGTCCAACTCAACATTCCAGAACTGTTTTTGAGCTCGTTTGGCTTCGTCATCCTAATATTTCTTTTGCCGACCACGATGGTTTATTACGTTGGCTTTGTTTGTGTAAGCATTTTACAATCTTTGAAGAAATCGAAGCGAAGGCTAAAATTTTGATACGAATCTTAATATTCCAGCTAAGGGTCCCTGTCCTCCTCATAGGAAGAGTTTTGGAATATTTCGTCTCAGCCTTAAACAAGTTACCTATCGTGTCATGGATTTTAGTCTACCTCAAATCACCTCGTGTTGCTGATGAAATATATTTGACTCCTATCATCCCCTCGTCATCATCCATTATCTCAATTAAAAATAACTTTATTACATTTAGACTTTCATTGAGAAGTACAAGAACGTTATTTTCTCCCCCTGATTTTAGCAGGGGTATCAAAAACATTGTTGGGGCAGTTATTGGTGGAACTGTCTTGAAAGACTAAATAAAGTTGTGATAAAACTAAATGGATTAAGGATTCATTATTTCATTACGTGATTAGTTGAGTAGTACTTTTTTATATTCAAAAAACGTGTGCATGCAAATGCTTTTTTCTAATCCCCGTGTGCCTACGGCATGGGCCCCACATTGTACTAGTATTCCTTCCAACAGCGCTCTTTGTTGCTAACGTAACTCGGTACATGTACATGCCGCATGTTAATTCACTTTTGTAAACAATACTATTCCATGCTTCTTTTTCCTGTTTTTTGTCATTTTCAGAGTTTTTGAAGATTGATCGACAGTGTGTTCTGCGTTCTACTTTAATTGATTACGTTGTTTAGCTCAGCAGTTAACTGTTACGATTATTATTAGTTTAGAGCTTGGTTTACGGCCCACGCCTTAACGTTTGTGTTTGTTTGAGTGTTTTATAAGTCTTTCTAATGGATACTGATGCAATGATGGTACAACCAAAGCTTGAGCCCACTTGCTCACCACCCCCAAAGAAGAAGAAGAAGTACACGCCAAAGCCGAAGAAGACTCCTGCAGAACCTAAGCCGAAGAAGGTGTCTACTGAAGCCAAACCAAAGAGAGCGCCAGCAAAGCCAAAACCGAAGAAGACACCTGTACCTTTGCCGCCATTGGAGCCCATGCCGAAGATAGTACCTGCTCCTAGTGCCCCTGTTGCCGCCGAGCCGAAGCCAACACCTGAACCGAAACCGAAGACTGATAATCCTAATCCAGAAACTAAATCGAAGAAGAGTAAGGGTAGAAATGGAAACATTTACATTGGCGTTTTCAACAGAATCGAGTGGATGAAGTTGCAGGAGGAGTTTGGCTTCACTAATGTGAATAATTTCGGAACGTTTGTTTTGGAAACGATGAAACGTGTGCATGGGTAAGAAAGTAGATTATTATAAACTATAATCGAGTCAAAATATGTTGGTGATAAATGTTTAACTCCGTATTTTTATTTTACTTTTAGAGATGTCCAGTTCTGGTGCAATGTTGCAATCGCCAGCGGTGTTTATCCCGACCTCAATCACTACGAATGGAAGAATGGCTTCCCCCATGCGATCAACAAGGAAGGAAGTGTCTTCATCCCTGATACAGCTCAGATTCCAGAAGATCGACGACTCCAACTGGGGGAGATGGCAAATGCCATGTGGGAAGAAAGGGTGGAATCTCTACAACACATCGGTAATGGGACAGCAGAATCCACAGAAATGTGTATGAGATTGCAGTACGTCGGCGAGGGAATGGAAATTGGCGACTTTACCGATGGCCGTGAGGACTTGGCTGCTCTTGAAAATTACTACGAAGAAGCGGAACCCGAAGTTGGCGTATTTTCTGATGATAACCAGGAGGAAATTGTCTGTGTTCCTGACGTAGTTCAAGTTTCCGAAGATAGGGTCGAACTTGGGTCGGAGGAAGTGAGCTCCATGTGGGAAGGAAGAGAAGTTCCCTTTCCAGAAGAAGGTTTTCAGCTCGATGGAACTACTACTACAGAAATGTTCATGGGATTTGGATACAATGTTGGCGATGGAATGGAAATCGACCAGGGAGGATTCCTTCAAGGCGAAGCTCGTGAGGAATTGGCTGCTCTTGAAAAGGATTATGCAGAAGTTGGCGTTGATTCTGTTACTGATATTCAAGGAGAACAGTTTTGTGCACAGCCTTTTTAATGAAATTATTTCTATTATTATTTGAAAGTCTTTTGATTTTGTCATTTTATATTTAACGAAGTTAATATTTTAATAAAATCATTATTAAAAATGATAAAATGTTATCTAATTAGAAATAGTCATTAGATCATAGGAAAATAAATAAGAAGTAGCTCGTAGTATAAGTTAAGTATGGCTAAACATTAAGATAAGCATGGCTAACTAGTAAGTAACAGACATTCAATCTTCCTGGTGCTTTATAATTACTGGAATCTGCTTGACATTTTTATACGCATATCCGCCAAGAAAAGCCCAAATCCCTTCATAAGTTATAAACCTTGTCCCTGGCCTATCAAAGGGAAATCCCATGGCCCTCTGATCCGGATACTTATATCCATTTAGTGCTCCACAGTATGAAAAATTAGGAAACTCACTCCCTTCTTCCGGCTCAGGTTCTTCTGTAATCATAACAGTTAGTTTAAATCTCAATCCATCTTTATTCCCCTTTGGGATGAGGAGGTTTCCTGGAAAGCCACATGCTCGTTTTCTTCTCGCATTTCCATATCCCTTTTTTAATTCAGATAAGGCCTTAATCCCTGCCGATCTTCCTTTTCTGGTAACACTGGAATTTCCAGAAAATCTCGTAACGGTTACTTCACTATTTGGATCTAGTTCTATTCGGAATCTATCCAGTTCTATAGATTTGAGATGACTTTCCTCTACATCCATTTTCTTGCCATCATGAGTATATTCGGGGAG